>NQII01009266.1:0-54672 GCA_002778355.1 Clitarchus hookeri | reverse complement strand
TGACTCCCCATACAATGCCAGGGTAGTGCTCGTACCCAAGAAAGGTGGGGAACTCCGATTCTGTGTGGACTACCACGCCCTAAATGATATCACACACCCAATGGCCCCGCCTGCGGTAAACATTGCAAATATGCTTCGCGACCTATGGGACGCACGTATATTCTCCACTCTGGACATGCTCAGTGGATACTGGCAAATCCCAGTGCACCCAGAGTCCCGGAAATATACCACGTTTACCACCCCAGAGGGTGAAACACTGCAGTTCCGAGTAATGCCCTTCGGCTTAAAGAACGCACCGGCTACCTTCCAGCGGCTTATGTCGGCCGTGGTACTTACCCGCTACAGCGAACAATTCTGCCTGGCGTATCTGGATGACGTCATCGTGTATTCCTGCACATGGGAGGAGCACCAGGTACACCTGAGAAAGGTGCTGGAACGATTCGAGCTCCACGGGCTGACGTGCCGACTGGAGAAGTGCCATTTCGGCAAAACCCAGGTCGAATATCTAGGGCACATAATCACCCCTGAAGGGAATTACCCAAAAGCCGAAAAGGTGCGGGAGATCGAAGACGCCAGGGCGCCGACAAACCGGAGACAATTGAGGCGGTTCCTGGGACTGTGTAATTGGCTCCGCGACTTCATCGAGGATGTCGCCCCTCTTATGGCTCCCCTCAACGAGCTGCTACCCAAAACGGCTCGCTGGAGGTGGAACGACCAACATGAACGGGCCTTCCGAGAGATTAAGGCGCGGTATAGTGACATAAGCATGTTATATCGCCCTATGCCCGGGTTACCACTAATCCTGCAGACGGACGCAAGCGGAACCGGAATGGGGGCGGTTCTGTATCAGGAGCAGCCACAGCGCCCACGACGAATCATCGCATACGCCAGCACTATGCTCAAGGAGGCCGAACGACGGTACCACAGTAACGAGCAGGAGTGCTTGGCGGTGATCTGGGCGGTCCGCAAGTACCGCTACTATTTAGAGGACAGGCCCTTCGTCCTCCGGACCGACAACAAGGCCCTCACTTGGCTAAGAACCAAGAGCAGCGAGAGGGCAAAATTGGGGCGGTGGGCGTTGTTCCTAATGGAATTCTCTTTCACAATAGAGCATTGCCCAGGGTCTGCCAACGAGCTACCCGACGCCTTATCCCGACAACCACAAGGGTCAGACCAGAACAGAGGGGCGGACGACTGGGACCGTATGCTTCCCCCCTCCCCACCGAAGTCTCCACAGCCCGGGCACATGGGGCTGCAACTAATTAAGTTCCGGGAGAACAAGGAACTGCTACAAGACCTACAGCAGGCCGATCCCGCACTACCGGGACTAATGGAGCGGCAGCCCGAGCAATACGAGATAAGAGACGGCGTAGTCTGGGCCAGGACCCACCCGCGAGCCGAGCAGTGGAAGGTCTGGGTCCCCAAAGAGTTACGACCCAGCCTCTGCGAGCACCATCACGACCATCCCCACGCGGGACACCCCGGGTGCCAAGAAACATTAAGGGCCCTGACCACCCGATACACCTGGCACGGAGTCGCGCGGGAAGTCCGAGAGTACGTCGCCAGATGCCAAACGTGCTGTGCAAACAAGGCATACCCGGTGCCGAAGACGCGGTATACGCCCAGACGACCGAAGACTCCGTGGACGCACATCGCCGCGGACATTATGGGCCCCTATCCTAGGACACCCCGGGGAAAACGGTACCTGCTCGTCGTAACCGACCAGTTCTCCCGGTGGACGGAAGCCTTCCCTATACCTAATCAGGAAGCAGGCACGATTATCCGACAAATGGAGCGGGAGGTTTTTCCCAGGTGGGGGTTCCCAAAGTGCGTCCTAACGGACAACGGCTCCCAATTCACCGGCACAAAATGGGCGAAGGCGTGTGAAACATGGGGGGCGGAGAACTGGACGACGCCCGCATATCACCCCCAGGCCAACCCCACCGAACGCCGGAACCAGGAGCTGAAAAAGAACCTGCGCGTCCGGATGGGCGACAATCATGCACAATGGGACATGCACATCCCCGAGATACTATACACACTGCGGCGCCGGCACAATGACGCCCTAGGCACTTCGCCCAGCCAACTTATCCTCGGGTACAATCTCCGCCGCCCAGGAGAATGGCAGTGGGAGACCGAGGCGACCGAGCTGCCCGGCCCCGAAGCCATAAGGAAAGCAGCAATCCGAAGAACGGGCACGGCGCGGAGAAACCAACAAAGGTACATCCGACGCAAGTACCCGGAACAAACCCGCGACGAACACCACCTACCCGAAGGCCAGCATGTATTTTTGCGCAAGCATCCTCTGAGCCGGGCCAGTGAAAAATACTGTGCAGGGTTCGCGCCGAAATGGGAAGGACCGTACATCATAGCGGGGCGCCAAGGGAATGTCTACTGGGCGGAAGATGAAATGGGAAAAATGCGGAAGGTAGCGAGGGACCAGATACGCCCTATACCCGAGCCCCGCACTCAGGACCCCAGGAAAGCCAAGCGGGACTGCCCAGAAGAAGCCAGTAATATGCCACTTGCGCACGGGACGAGCAGTAAGGACAGGGGCGAAGGGGCAATGAACGGGCAGCAGACCGCGTGGCGGCGACGGTCAGGGGAGGTAACCCCATACCTGAGTGACGCCCGGGCCACGAGGCCACGGGAGCGAGGAACCATTGACGGTTGGCCGGGGGAGAAAGGGTGGCGCGCGGGAGCGAAAGATGGCGGGGAGCGAACGGAGGAGGGGCAGGTACTCCGCGGACGGAAGGAACAGACGGTGAGAACCAGCGAGGGAGAATTTGAAGGGGAAATACTGCGCGAGCTCGAGGGGGAGCCGGAAGCGCACACACAGAGAGGGACGGACGAAGGAGAGAGGCCGGACGAAAGAAAAGATGGCGTCCAGAAGCGAACGAGCAGGGAGGAGGGAGAGAGAATCCAACCATGGCGTAATTGCCGGGACCGGAGAGACGCGAGCGAAGAAAATTCAAGACGTCCTCTACAGGGGAACACCGAGGGAGAATCGAACCCGGGAGCAGTGGAGGTACCCGAGGGAGACGCGCCCACAGCCCCGACAACCGGCGCCCAGCCTCCTGCCGGCGAGGGACGCTCCCTGCCGCCACCGATGGCCGCGGAAGCAGCGCCTGGGGCGGACGGGACAGACATCACGGCACCTATAGGCCGCGCACCATCCGAGGGCCCAGCTGACGAGATCACGTCTGGGGCGGACGAATCACGGAGGGTCCAGCCATGGCGCAGCTGTCGAGAAGGGGAGAGGCCCCATCTCTACAGGGATCGCCACACCTATAGGCCTCGAGCAGCCCAGGGGCCTAACTGAAGATCCTAGACACAGACTCTGTGCGAGTGTGTACCGTGTGTCGCCCGCTGAGAACCACCAGGGCGCGAAGCCCCCATCAGACACAGAAATAAGTGNGTACCGTGTGTCGCCCGCTGAGAACCACCAGGGCGCGAAGCCCCCATCAGACACAGAAATAAGTGCAACAAATAATCCTTTTTTTTATTAATTTTTTTTGTGTTTACCGAAGGAAAAGGGACCGATTAATTTCATTAATTGCAAAACCGCAAGTGCGAAGTGTGGAGAGGCCTTTAGCCAACTGATGAAGTCAATGTTGTAGTGTAATTATGTGTTCAAACATGCACAGTGAAAACCACGAAAGTCCGCGACAAAGTGGCAGGACATCTGTCTCATTGTACCCGAGCTAAATTCATCAGTAGCAATGTTTGCCAGTTACTGATTGTGTGCACTTGTGTGTCCCCAATTAATAGATGTTCACCGATGTTTGTATTCTGTTTACTTTTTGTTTACCACTGTAAAGCATTGCTTACGAGAGTTGTTTACCGATGTTTACTTGTGTTTACCATTGGTAAGTTATGTGTAGAAAATGGGGGAATGTTAAAGTTAGATATACAAGAATGTCTAGAGAAAAAAAATACAGGTTTTTGTGCGCAATAACCTTAATAATTTTTAATTACCGAAGTTTGGTTAAGGTGCGTTAAAGTTTGTTGGTTCGTGACACAAGGAAAATTCTGAGAATGAATATATAAAGAGTGTACTTTTTTTTATGATTGTAATGTTCATATACCAGTTACTGGAGGTATATAGTATTTAAAGTGTTACTGAAAAAAAAAAAAAAGCTGTTTGCTAAATATAGGGTAGAGAACCATAGTTGAGTTAGTTAATTTCTCAATTGTCATGGCTTATGACGTTGGCTGTAATTTTATAATACGTTCTTGTTGTATGAGTGGGCCGCTTGTGACGAATATATTTCGCGTGACGACGCTGAGGGCGAGAATCATGGTTTTAAATCAGTCGTTTTTATATTTTGTCACGTTTTACTACAGAAAAAAGTCCGTAGGTCAGTAAGCATCGCTTGAAAAACGAGTAAGAATTAGTAATTTTTAATCTACGAGGTTAAAGGCCCGGGAGTGGCCGAAGCTCCGGCCAATTACGGGGCTCTCGCAGGCCGCGCGAAATGGCCGCGCGGATGTGTGAGACGCGAGACGCGTGGTGATTACAGGTAGTGTATCGGGAAAATTAAATGTTTTATTTCAATGGCGCGAGTTGGGTAGAACGAAAGGTTATGTTATGTAAAAGGTCCGAGATAACTTAGATTATTTTTAAGTGACCCATTTATAGGTTAACCGGTGATTTTAAAGTTCTGAAATAAAATTTTTGAAGAAAATTTCTACAAGTGGCAAAAATTTTTACGGTCTTTTTGAAATCTTTAGCCTAGAGTTTTAGTAAGAAATTCTTAAGGTATGTAGTGGTTTTATGCGGTAAAGTAGCGGTGCCGCAGTATCCAAAGACGTTTACATTCGCGTGATTTTAGCTCGCCAGAGATTGTGAATAAGTTGTGTGATAAGTGTTAGTGTGTAAGGACTTGTAAATAGTTATCGTGTAATGTTAGGGTGTAGGGAGATTGTGAATAAGTTGTTTGATAAGTATTAGTGTGTAAGGGCTTGTAAATAGTTATCGTGCAATGTTAATGTGTAGGGAGATTGTGAATAATCTATGTGACCAGGGTTTATTTTGTTTGTACTTTTTGTCAATTTTCAAAGTGTGAGACAACTCCCCCCCCCCCCCCAGCATTGCCTAGGGTTTGCGGGCCTGCGATGTTCTAAAATTGTAAGAGGGTGTGCCCCTCACAAACTGGTTTGTGACGCAGAAGCCCTAACTTTCCCTCAGACGCACTGCCAGGGCCACGCGACAGAGTATGGAGGGGGACCGCCCCTCTCCACCCCTAACGAGGTCAGAAGCAGAAGGCCGCCCCAGCTGCTTTCGCTGCCTCCCAGCAACGCAAGCGCAGCGCCGCGCGCGCGCACAGAACCGCGATTAGCCCAGAGGACAACCATAAGAGGAAGAAATGCAAGAGCGTGCACCGACGAAGAGAGCGGTGGGGAGTTTGACGCATTCTGCGTCCCTATATTTTATTCGTCAGAACACACGCTCTGGCGAAGCTCGCAGGCGGACGACCGCAATAAGGATTAAGGGTTTTGTGGACGTGCCGGAAGAGTGACGCCAGGAGCCTCGCAGCTGCAAAGGCACGCTACCAAAGGTTTCTGCACGTGCAACTGTTCCTGCACGTGCAGACGACATCCGGAGACAACGGAAGGCACCAGGGCGCGGACACAGCTGCATTTTGCAGCTGCCCAAGGGACACCGAGATCCCACCACCAGCTGCGTCTGTCCCGGGCTTGTACCGCAATAAACCATGAGAGCTTTTAGCGGACGTGCGTGCAGAACGGGACAATAAACTTCCAGGCCAGAACCAAGGGACGACGCCACGCCGGCTGCGGACCACACGAGCAGCGGCCACGTGTTTTATGACCCGGGGGGACGACAAGCACCCCGGACCACGTGCAGAGACGGGGGAAGTTGAATATGGTGATGGACGCTACAAAACCACACGAAGGGGGGAGCAACAGGGCAGTCAGTGGAGAGACGTCGAATCAGTCAGTCGCGGATCGAGCAGTCAGTCAGTCAGCCGGAGTCAGTCGAGGATCGAGAATGCATCACGACGTCGACCTCAGTCGGAGGCCGTCAAGCGGGACGTGCGGCGGGAAGCATCCGAGAAAAGTCAGTCAGACTTCGTCAAACGCAGAGTCCTGCGTTGGACCCGGGAAGAAGGAACTTCGAAGCCAGGCGCCGAGACGCCCACCAAGTTCGAGAGCAGTTCCAAGCCGCCAGCCGAGGGAATACAGTGCTGCAGTGTCAGATAAGTAGTTCTACACCAAGTGTGAAGAATCTCCCCCCCTTCCGACGACGCAAAATCGCCGCGCCAAGTATCATGTAATCTACGTACAGAAAAGGGAGGGAGTTTTGTCTCGTGAGTTCATGTACCAGTTAACCTATTCAAGCAACAATAAAACTCGATTATGTGAACACACGAATAAAGTGTATGTTATTAGTAAATTGGACCTAGAGACAACAGTGTCGGTGTATTCCTACGCCCTATCACTGAGGGCTAGCATCATGTGCTGGCGCCTCACGCCGCAGAGCAGAATCAATACCTACTTCCAAACTTCAGCATTTGGCAGGTATCACTCTGAAGGTTCAAGATCAATACAACTTAAAATGCTAGGGTTTCTTTTCACCTCGGAATATAGCTTATTTTCGGAAATATAAATATTTAGCACTGTTCGAGGCATGAAATGTATTATCTTAAGTTTGTTACCGGGAAATTTTTTCCCCTCTATTTCTGTAATGGGTGTCCTGTTTTCTCTTACCTTAATTTGGTCTCATGTGCGCGTGTGTGTGTGTGTGTGTTTATATATATATAACATAGGTGCAAAATGTCTTAGGTTTTCCCATCGCAACAAGGGTTGAACATATTATTCATGAAAGGAGGTTTATACTCTTATTTGCAGATGTGAGCAGGTCGGATATGCTGTAAGATTTCCCCCCCCCCCCAAACGGTTTAATATATGGGTCATTTATGGGTTATTATGGGTCATTAGTGGGTAATTTATTTGTCATTATGGGTCATTTGGGTCAGTATGGGTCATTTGGGTCAGTATGGGTCATTTATGGTACGTGTCGTGCTAAGTGAGGTGCTAAGTGCTGTGCTAAGTGCGATGCTAAGTGCTCGCATGCTACTGGCCAGCTGCAATCATGTGGCAACTCTGTGATTGGCTGATCGATGTCCCCAGAATGTCTTGTTGGCATAATATGATTGCTTCAATGTCAACATGACGTCATAGGGCTTACATATGGGTATACTATAAGCAGTTAGGGGGTTGGCTGAGAGGTTAGTTTGACAGCGGCTGATGTGAAAGGTGGATCATCTCGGCTGGCTGTTGCGACTTCGCGTCTGAGTCAAAGTCTTATTCGGCATCTGTGATGTCTTTGGGCATTCCAAAGCTAATAAGATGTATGAAAATACCATCGACTTCTTCGGACATGGTACCGACGAATCCATCGACTTCTTCGGGAGTGGTACCAGCAGTGTCATCGATTTCTTCGAGCGGCCTGCCTACAGTATCATCGCCATCGACTTCTTCAGGCATGATGCCAAAAGCACCATTGACTTCTTCGGATGGGTCCTACAGCTGTGTTGCAATCGACTTCCTCAGGCATTACGCCGACAGCACTTTTGTCTTCCTCGGATGGGTCACTTACAGCAGTGTCGCCATCTACTTCTTCGGGAATGTCATCGACGTCTTCGGATTGAGCACATAAAGCAGTACTGTCATCGATGACTTCACCAAGGCTTCGTTATTGTCACTGTGACACCTAAAGCCAAAGTGCAAGGGAGCACGAAAGAATGTGTGAAGGGTTCTTCCTGTGTTATGCAACAGTGTGTTAAGTGCAAACATCTGTTAAAACGACGTGATAAGCTAAAGAGACATGTCAAGAACAGTAAAGGCAAAGTTCCTGCAGCTAAGAAACCCCCTAGACTAGTTATTGGCTATACCACATATAATGGATTCTACCTAAATTAATCAGCATTCAAGGGCATTTTAAAAGACTATGTAATTGGAAATAATTGTATTGGTACGAAAGACATATGTATATACCTGGCCCACAAAAGCATAGGATAATCAATCAATTAACAGAAGAAGCCTAAGAAAGTCCCATAAAATATGATTTGCTGGAGTGTACCTATGAAAAGCCTCAACCTTTGGACGAAGAAATCAGCCGGCGGGCTTACAAGATTGCAAATGCAGCATTGTACAACGTTTATAGCATTCCAGAGGCTGTATAGGCCTTGAAAGAAAACTTTGTCGTGTAGAAGAAGAACATATCGCTAAGGGTTCAGGGTGTGCTAGGCCGCCAGCTTCGTCAGTGACGAGATTCTTTCGAGAGCCTCGCATAACATGTTAGGCCCCTTTATCGCTGTGTGCGACAAAGACGGGAGCTTCGCGTAACATGTTAGGCGCCTAGCTTCGTCAGTGACGAGACTCTTTCGAGAGCCTCGCATAACATGTTAGGCCCCTTTATCGCTGTGTGTGGCAAAGACGGGAGCTTCGCGTAACATGTTAGGCGCCTAGCTTCGTCAGTAACGAGACTCTTTCGAGAGCCTCGTGTAACATGTTAGGCCCCTTTATCGTCGTGTGTGGCAGAGATGGGAGCTTCGCGTAACATGTTAGACTTCTTTATCGCTGTGTGCTGCAAAGGCAGGAGCTTTGCGTACCATGTTAGGCACNAGCTTCGCGTAACATGTTAGACTTCTTTATCGCTGTGTGCTGCAAAGGCAGGAGCTTTGCGTACCATGTTAGGCACCTAGCTTCGTCAGTGACGAGACTATTTCGAGAGCGTTGCATAACATGTGAGGCAACTTTATCGTTGTGTGCGGCAGCGTCCTTTATGATAAGCCACTCTCTTCGTCAAAGTTGTATGATGGGGGCGATGAACATGAACATTCTTCAGCCAAGATGGCTAGTGCTGGCTTGTCAGTGACTGGACCCTTTCGAGAGCGTCGCGCAGCCAATCTGAAACATGCCCCCTTTCGAGATTTTGGGAGTGATGTCTATGTTATGAGTTTGACGACTGTATCTTAAACAGGCCATAAATAACGACCAACTATGCTTATAAGTACATATAGGACATAAAGGACTGCGATAATTTTCGTTGTTGGGAATGATTTATATGTTACGAATTTGGCGGCTGTATATTAAACGGTTCGGAAATTATGGTTAACTATGTTTGTAAGTACGTTTAGGTCATAAATGACCCTGTGTTAATTTTCGTTGTTGGGGGGTGATGTTATGTTATGAATTTGGTAACTATATCTTAAACGAATCGGAAATTTGGACCTACTATGCTTATACGATGTGAGAAATTGCATAACAGGGGCAATGAACACGAACATTCTTCAGGCAAGATGGATGGTGCTGGCTTGTTAGTGATGGGACCCTTTCGAGAGCCTCGCATAGCCAATCAGAGACGAGAGCTTCGCGTATCTGTTTGCACATTCTGGATGATATTGTACAATTTTGAGCTGGATTCATCCGGATTGTGTAAACCATCTGAATTGTGCATGAAATATTTTTTTAGAGAAAATTTTGGAAAATTTTGAGGGATATTCTGGCATATTTTGATGTTTTAGCAGGGAGGGAAGAGGAAAATTTGAGGGGGGAAAGGGGGTCATGACGTCATCCAAGATAGCCGCCGTAACGCTTTTTTTCTGAACTGTCTATTTCTAACTACTGGTGTCCTATATATTTTTGACTTTATTTTTCATTAAGGAATCACCTCCCGTAGTTTGGGTGTTTAATTTCCGAACATTATGTATATTTTTCATGTTTCGATTATCGAATTTGTATGCTTTCAGCCATAATACTGTTCGAGTGTCAACCGACTTTGATCCATTTGAAGTACGTGACTGTGAAGTGTGGATTTCTTAGCCCACAACTTTGCGTTGTTTTCCGATCAGGCTTAATATACCACTTTCCATATTTAACTGTTGTTTTCCCATGGACGTCCCTTAATGAATGTTAACTTAACTGTCGCAAAAAAGCTACACGGAGAAAAAAAAATTGTAGAGATGTTAACCTGCCAAATTATTTTGTATATACTACAAAATAATTCATTACTAGCTACAAAGTTAAGTAGCAACAAGTAAATAATTTACTGGTCACCACAAAATTTAATTGTCTGGGTGAATACTAACAAAACATTTTGTGGTTGCCACAATTTTTTTTCCAGTGTATACTTTAACTATTAGTATTAATAAATGTTCTGCAGCTCTTTACACACGAGTTTTGAAAGTAATTTGGCGAAGGATATGTATGGAAATAGGATTTGTATAGTATTATATATGTTTTTATGCTTTGTGCAATTCATTACATTAGATCTTAACGTGAAATACTGTAACCTCGCCTGAAATATTTTTATGGTTGTCTTTTCGCTATTTGACGTTGGTAAAATTTTGCTATTGAAAACTGTTAGTTTTGACTGATTTCGTACACGTTATCATTGAAAATTACTTGATTCGAAGTATTGTAACTTGTTGAATGTTCTCATTATAAGTTTTGTCGTTTTTCAATATCATAAGATCGAACCACTTCAAGTGACTTAATGCGCAGTTGTTTGCCGTCATGTATTCAGTTTTACAAAAGCAGCCGGTAAAATCTGAAAGACATTAAATAAANTTAATGCGCAGTTGTTTGCCGTCATGTATTCAGTTTTACAAAAGCAGCCGGTAAAATCTGAAAGACATTAAATAAATAATTTTAGGTGTGATTATTTGCCCTTCACAATATTAATGATCTGCCGCGTAAACTAATGTGTTCTTTGAATGATTTGGCAATAAGGTGCTTATTATTTCCATTGTTATTTTTTTTTAAGAATTGAAGTTTAATCGCAATCAGACTAAAGTTATACAAAAAACTCAACAGGAGTTTTATGTAGTTATTCCAAGTAATTGTTATAATTTAAGTTGTTGGAAAGGGAGGACCAAGTCATGTTGGGCCATTCATATACAATATACCGGCTGTTAACGAACAGATTATAATAAACACCAGAGTGGGGTAGATNTTAATGCGCAGTTGTTTGCCGTCATGTATTCAGTTTTACAAAAGCAGCCGGTAAAATCTGAAAGACATTAAATAAAGAATTTTAGGTGGGATTATTTGCCCTTCACAATATTAATGATCTGCCGCGTAAACTAATGTGTTCTTTGCATGATTTGGCAATAAGGTGCTTATTATTTCCATTGTTATTTTTTTTTTAAGAATTGAAGTTTAATCGCAATCAGACTAAAGTTATACAAAAAACTCAACAGGAGTTTTATGTAGTTATTCCAAGTAATTGTTATAATTTAAGTTGTTGGAAAGGGAGGACCAACTCATGTTGGGCCATTCATATACAATATACCGGCTGTTAACGAACAGATTATAATAAACACCAGAGTGGGGTAGATNCTCATGTTGGGCCATTCATATACAATATACCGGCTGTTAACGAACAGATTATAATAAACACCAGAGTGGGGTAGATAAGTACAAATGGAGCATATCTCATCAAGGAACCAACAGTCTAATGCCCATAGTTAACCTGCTAATTGCAGTGGCAATGTGCAGGGGCGGGTATGCAACCTCGTTAACGTGAAATTGTAATCAGCCTGTCCGCAGGTCTACGTGCCTGATAATACCGCTCAGTTCCTCAAGGTCGCAGTCTCCGAGGTTCTGCGTATCTACAGTTCCTGCAGGACGTGTTACCGGAATACTTGGAGGAAGATCCTTTAAATGCTCTTGCGGTGGTGGTTTCAGAAAGCCAGGGTCCCACCTCTTTTCGCCATCGCGGTTCACCGGCACCTCGACATGCACTTCCCGAACAGTGGACAGGTAGGGAAGGCTCCATTGCATGGCCACCACGCTCACACGCCATCACACCAACTGACGTCTGGCTGTGGGACCACATCAAATCGATGTTGTATGCAACATCACTTGACACGAGGGATGAGCTCATTACTCCAGAAACCTTGCACTTGTGCGTCGCAACATGCTTCAGCGCTGCACCCCCTGTGTTGGCGACGAAGGCAGACAGTTTGAACATAGACATCGAACAGACACTCTGTCCCCATGCCTTCAGCCCAAATGTGTAAATAAAGTGTAATTTCATTGCATTGCCTGTAGCCTAGTTATTGTGATTGACAACTCGCCCCTGCACATTGCCACTGTCATTGGCGGGTTAATTATGGACGTTAGAATATTGGTTCCTTGATGAAATATCCTCCATTTGTACTTATCTACCCTACTCTGGTGTTTATTACCATTTGATGGTGAACTCCCGGTGTGCATAATATGTATTTATTGTTACCTTAGGCTGAATGTCATGACGGAAAGCGATGAATGCCACGTCAAGTTGAAGCCGCATTTTGAGGGCTGTTCGTCTTGGCGTGGGTCCACAGACAGACCCCGTTCAAAGTGTTGTCACACGTTAGTTTCGTCGTGGCACGGTTGTCTCGAAAACTGTGGCGCCGGTAGGGGAGATCCACCGGCTCTTCGGTGCTATGTTTTACAGTCTGTAATTTTTGCAATTTGTTTTGGATTCTTCCTTTGGCCTGGATACCGACGCATTGCTGCAGTTGGCTTGACTTGTCCAAGTTGATGTGATTAATAACACCCTTTTATGGTCCTAATTACTTAACATAATTAGTTGCTACTCCGTGGGGACTGGTGATAGCCTGGTGGTGCAGTCCTTTTGCCACATGTAGAATAAACACTGCTATGGGTCTTACAACTGGCACTTACGCATTGATCTACAGATAACTGTGAAATATGCAGCCCTTCATATGTGTTAATGATATGCTTATATGTGTGCTTAAGTGCATAAAACAAACAGAAACCAAAATTATATGGTCCCTCTAATTTTAGGGGCTAAACATTTTAACACTACACTTTTAATCTGGTGCTAAGTCAATAATTTAATTTTCCTATATCACTGTGAACTTTTCTAATAGCATGCTTATTGTTGTGTCTATTAAAATAAATGTATTTTGGAGACAGAAAATTTTTTTTAAAGGTTGCTTTCAAAAACGCTTAATCAGCCGTGAATAATTTGTAACTGTGCATTTGTTGTTCCCGTTCGGTCTGGGGAATGGATAAGTTGATGTTAGCGGTGGCGAAATATAAATTATTCGAGTAAATCCCCCCCCCCCAATCACATCAAGAGTTGTGTGTGCCACATTAATCGGAATAGTGTCTTTGCACCAGGCTGAAGAAATGCTTCAAAGTAGCTTGTAGATTTAACACGGTTTAGAGGTGCGCTAAAATAACAACTAGTAATGCACACTATCAGTTTTGATAAATGGAGGGTTCAGTGCACGAGCAGACCAAATCAATTATTTCTAACCACCTGTAAAATTCCTTATAAAATGATTAACACAGAAATTTAACTACTAATCAGTACTTAAGTTGATATGTCAAATATAACTTTATACGTACTGTATTGCGGACGAAATTATACTAGTTTATCTGGAATACGTTATTTTTAATTAATTTAATACTCACGTGTTTTCGTTAAATTACATTCAGGGGCTTGATACAGCTGTCTACTGAACCCTCCATATCACAGTTTACATTCACTCTTTGCTTCTGTATGCCAACTTTGCAGGTAGTCCACAGACAGTGACTCCATATCACCACTGCTACTCGTCGTTGACTGTGCTTAAGACGTCAAAAGTCATGCTGATTCGATTATCTTGCAGGCGTGATTCAAAACTTGAGCTCTGAGCCTGTACTAATGCTGTCATTATTTAAAAACAGCGCAAGCAGCAAACCATATGACAGGGTTAACGGCCAACTCGTGACATACTTCTAAAGATGTCTGTCGTCACTTAAATATGACACGGTGTTATGCCTTGAAATGTAGCAGTGACAGAATGCATCAGGGGGACGTGAGAATACCCTGAGAACACTCTCCGGTTATCGGCAACGTTCACCACATCTCACATGCGTAGGTCCGTATTCGGATCCGCCGGAGATTTACGTCGATCACCGTGGTAGAAGGCCGGTGTGCTGACCGCATTGCCACCGAGGCTACACTCAATGTTTTTGAAGCTCATTATAATTGTAATGCTCCGATACCTTAAGCCTTTCTTGTACACAGCCGTGTGATATGAATCACAAAAATATAAAAGCAAAAAAAGAAACACTTTTGCTCTCTTGAGAATGGATTGTTATATTTTACAAATTGGGGNACTGTAATGCTCCGATACCTTAAGCCTTTCTTGTACACAGCCGTGTGATATGATTCACAAAAATATAAAAGCAAAAAAAGAAACACTTTTGCTCTCTTGAGAATGGATTGTTATATTTTACAAATTGGGGGTATACAACTCTAAATTGAGAGGAATGAAGGGGCAAATAAAGAGTCCATCTAATATCTCAAATAAATCTGTAGTATCGCACAAGTTTACCATTAATACAGTTTGTGATGAGGCACGAGTGGTTAAAGGTCGGGGTTAGTTATGGTTCGGGATTAGTTATGGTAAAGAGGCAGTGAGTGGATGAGTGAGTGAGAATGAGTGAAGCGATAGGCTCTTAACATCAAGGGGGTCATGGTGGCTGAGCGGTTAGACTACTCGCCTCCCACCAAGGCGAACCGGGTTCAATCCCCAGCCGTGTCACTCCCGGACTTTCGCAAGTGGGAATCGTGCCGGACGATGCCGCTGGCCGGCAGCTTTCCTCGGGGATCTCCCGTTTCCCCCACCCTTTCATTCTGGTGCAGCTCCACTCTCACATAATTGCACCCTCATCGACTCTCAAGACCTCGTTGTTAAGAGCCGCCTAAATCTCTCTCAACTCAACTCTTTCTTAACATCGAGGTCTTAAGTGAGTGAAGAGATTTGGGTGGCTCTTAACAGCGAGGTCTTGAGAGCCGATGAGGGTCATTGAGGTGAGTATGGAGAAGCGCCGGAATAAAAGGTCGCGGGAAACGGGAGATCCCCGAGAAAACCCGCCGGCCAACGAAATCGTCTAGCATGATTCCCACATGCAAAAATTCGGAAACGACCCCGCCGGGAATCGAACCCGGTTCGCCCAGGTGGGAGGCGAGTAGTCTAACCACTACACCACCGTGGCCCCGCCTAAGTGAGGACAAGGACGTAAGGTAGGCATCAGGCTCGCTCTGTCATCCCGTAGCGTGAAGACACTTATCCCCAAATCGCCTTTCTTGGACCGCCACCTTGCGGAGACGGTCGCCGACTGCCACCACTGCCTTTCACCTCGGGTGTCCATCACACTTGGCGTTCACGTCCACCTTCTCCGATATGTCAAATTCCTATTGGCTCTCCCTTGTAGCCGGGGTGGGGTTATTGATCTCAGATGATGTTAAAAAGCCGCAAACCCACTGTGTCATCCAGATCCAATTATTCCGTGATTTTTTTCAGAATTATACAAGTATTAAGCAAAAATTGCAGAATATTTACTTTATTAACTGTTATCAACTTTTTACTAAATATAAATGATCAGGGGTGTAGATATCCACACAAAAAAAAGTCCATGGCATTATCTCCATGTGTGTGTATATACATATACACACATTCACACAAACACACACACACACATATATATGTACAAGGAACAATACTTTTTTTTGTAATTAACAACTAAAGCTGTATTAATATGTTTCAGCTGACGAGAAAGGCAGCGATTATTTAATGGACGTGGAGTTGCCAATAGTATCGACATCAAAGTGCAACAAGACCTTCCGTTCACTGGTGGGCACAAGGAAGCTCCTTTTTGGTGTTCAAGACGACAAGATGCTGTGTGTTGGACTGAATTCCGGCGGCAAAGACACTTGTCGGGTGAGTTTATGTACTTCAAATATATTTGTATATTGGCCCGTGTGGCTAGCGGTTGAAGATTCCGCGTGCCGAACATGAGTTTTCTTGCAGAAGGCAGTGTGTTAATTTACAGGAATAATCTTTTAGATTTAATTCTTCTGTTCTTCCTTAATATGGTACAAATGCTAGTTCTCAAAGGGCACTAACTCTTTTTTTTGTGTGCTCTATATACTTTACTTGTGTATGTCTATGCTGTCGCCTTCAATGTCTGCCAAGTGTTATGGCTTGGGGCGTCTTTTCTTTCCAGGTGTTTCTGAGTCTTTGTATTATTTTTTCTAGATAAGTAAGTTTCATTTGTAATGGTACTGCATAGCAGACTAGGCCCTAATTTCATGTTCTCTTCATGCATTGACTACATATAAGAATATATTGTTTTGTTGAGGACGAGTTTATAATGGTAGACCAGTTGCCTGCATTAACGGATGGTATTTAGTTCGTGATCTTTTCGTCAGTTCTGTATATATTTATACTTTGGAATTTTTTCCTCGACTGTTTCTACTTGGCTCTATAATCTTACTGCAACTAAAAGTATGAGTGGCAGTTGGAATACTCAATTTATGTCGTAGCGACTCACAACTCCATTTCTGTTATGTGGTTGCTCATTTTTGATTTTACTGCGTGTTTATCATAGTTTTACCTTCCACACCATGGTCACATTAAAAATCGTAAATATCAGTTGTACCGTGACAAATGTGTTACCAATTTAACATACAAATATGAAGGTTGCCTCCTTCAGAAACCATTATTGTGTTTGGGAATTTTGTGGTCAATTAATTATCCAAAAGAACATAAAAATTCCGAAATACCTAGTTGTAAAACCCGTTGGAATATCAGATGTAAATAAACTCATAAATTCTACTAAACAAGTCACATTTCCTTATGTAAATAAGGTAGACGTTTAAAAATGCAGAACGAAAGATGAAGCATTATAAACGTACAGTTCATCCTAAATTTATTTCAATCGAAACAGTGTCTAGCATTAAAATGAAAGCATAAGCAAGAAAATAAAATCATCTATGGTATCTGTTTAATTTTTTAAATTTTATTCATTTATTTTTTCTATATTGGTATTCGCCATTTAACAACATGACTTTTTTACTTCTCTTTTTATGCTAGCTATGTCCAACTTCTCTGATGTGCGTTATCTGATGTTATTTTTCTCTGTTATACATTTTCTGGGTCACTATTTTACGGATTTTGGTTATATTCATGCTCTTCATTGCCATATAAAATTAACTTTCTTTTCAAGCGTTCTTTAAACTTATTCTTATCAGTTCAAACTAAGACAAGTATTTTAAAATAGTTTCATATGCCATATGAGGTCTCTTCGGCCGTGCGGTTAGGACTGGACTGACGCCCCTCTTGTAAAAAACATGACTGCCGTTTCACATTATAGTCTATTCGCAGTATCTTCACATTTTTTGTACCAAACATTTGAAAAATTGCTATATTAATGAAACGTTTGGTTGTTTCATACATATGTCATGTATCACAAGCGTTTTATACTTGTGCTAAAATAAGAGTAAGTTATCTTATTTTTTGTTAAACTGAACTTTTACTTATATGTTATCTACATATTTTAATATTTCGTTTATTAATAATATAAATAAAAACAGAGAAAACAGGCGTGTTGGTAATATCAAGTAACAAATAGTTCTCATACAAAATGTTATTAAATTGATTGCACACACATGCTTTGCGATGTCTCTTTGAGGTAACTTTCTATACACAGTTTACACTTTGTTTGCACGAGTCTGAAGAATAGCATGGAAGTAACAATGAATGGACTATACTGTGTTTTATAGGCATACTCCAGTTCTTCCGAAGTTCCATTCTGTNCTATACACAGTTTACACTTTGTTTGCACGAGTCTGAAGAATAGCATGGAAGTAACAATGAATGGACTATACTGTGTTTTATAGGCATACTCCAGTTCTTCCGAAGTTCCATTCTGTCATTCCTAAATTATGGGCGCACCTGATTGGAGTCCTTAATTCCAAATGCCATATTTTTCCAGCAAGAGTCACCCAACAAATGTCCACCTCTTGCAGCATTTTTACCTTTCTTAACTTTTTATATTTCTTTTCCGAGAAAAATGTGCCTACATTAACCCATTTTACGTATGGAGAGCATTAATGTAAGGTATTTACTGTTTTTCCGACACGGTCCTTGTTTTTCAGGTATCTTCAATAACACTATCCTTCGCTTTGTATTTGCAGGGTGACTCCGGTGGTCCTCTACAGTACAGCCTGGGTGGGCCAAGGTACATGAACTGTGTGGTTGGTGTGACTTCCTTCGGCTTTACAGTATGCGGTGCTCGCAACTCGCCAGCAGTGTACACCCGGGTGTCTTACTACGTGCCCTGGATAGAGGGCATTGTCTGGCCTTGACTCGCCGACCGACACACAACTCAATAAATCTAGTTATATGATATTTCTTGACTGAATCAAATTGAACTTTTATTCCTGTTTTAGCACTGTTATTTAGTACAACGTTTTTAAGTGTTTCTGAATTTTTCATCCTTTTTATATGACCTCAAAGAGTAACGTGTGTTTACTTACCAAAATGAATAGAGAGATTAAAAATAACCCGAAGAAAACAATACAGGCAGAAAAGAAGAAATGATTGACACAAAAAACAATTACATTTCCCGCATGGAAGTACGTGTAAAAAAAGACAACATTTGACTGATGTTAAAACGTCACGAAACCATATTTCCTTTCTGATTCTTTCCATGTAATTGCCATGTTTGTAGCACAGGCACGCCAAATATAAAGTCGAGCGGGGGAAAAAAAAAATCTTGACCTTTGTACTTGNACCCATGCACAACGAATCTGCGCGCCACTGTAGTAGTTATGAAATTTCTTCTCGGCGGTTTGGAATTGTCATCGTGCACGGTGAGATCTAGTTTCCTCAGTGGCCGGTGGTTATGAAGCTTCCGTTGCTTGCGCGCCGTACGCTAAATGCATATCTGACTTCCACCCTTGTGTAGCGCTCCATTACTAACAGGCACGGATACACTTAACACTGCAAGGCATCGAACGTCTGTGGTCTGAAACTATGGGCGAGTTCAGCCGCACCGCTGCGTTTGGCCCGCTGAACGTGCCCTGTTATTATACTCTGTCTCAAAGTTCTGCTCTCCTTAGCATAGTCACACATGTTGACAAAACAAGCATTACTGCTTGCAGTACATGCATACATAACGGCTCTTGCTTCTCACAGGTTGCATGCTGGAAGACCCTGCGTGGCGCATTTTCAGCGGCCACTGACTTATGAATGAAGTTATTCTAATTCTCTTCTCCTTTAGCACTCCTTCGGGTTTGGCCAGTTCATTTATAAACAATCGCCCTTCTAACACACCTATGTGGCTACTTACTTCAGATCTAATTAAACACATTTTAGTGCAATTTTCCTTATATAATATTCACACGCAAGTTACTTAAGACACTTATACACTTAGAGCGTTACTGGTATCTGCATTTGTGCCCAACTGGCACATTTACCAATTTTTACTTGCGTTAGTTTTGTGAGAGATATTGTCCGCTAAATATTTTCCACTTTTTTTTTACGACTTACAAGTAAAAACTTTTACCCGCGTGTGTTATAACAGAAAGATCCTCGGAATTTTCGGCAAAAATACATGCTCGTAGATCACTATTATTATGTACTGAGAAGAACAGTATAATGTTAGTTCACGGCCAATTCCCAGCACTTCATAACATCTCGGAGTCATTCAAAGGCAACAATAATAGTGATTTCTTCTGTACGTCGGAAAACAGTAATATGTTTTTAAAAACAATTTTAAATATACACATCAGGCAAATAAATTTGATAACTCCCCAAACGTACCAAAGTTGATAGATTAGTTAGTATTGTTCTACACGTAAATCCCTATTCATCAAAACATCAAAACATGCACCGTCTGATGTGTAATTTCTGTACAGAGAAAATTCAGAACAGCGAGCTGTGCTTAGTGTTTGGCGCATGTTCTTAACACTGGCTCACAAATTGCCTCCCAGAACTCTCAAAATCACGTGTTCAACTAGTGACACATGCTTTTTGTGCTTAGTCCAACAGTCATAAGTTATGTATGTATATACAGTGAAGAGCCAAAAAACTGGTATAGGCGTGCGTATGCAAATAACAGAGGTATGGAACCAATCAGAGTAACGCGATGCGGTCGGCAGCGCCTATATAAGACAACACGCGTCTGGCAATGTGGCTAGATCGGTTTCTGCTGCTACAATGGCAGATTATCAAGATTTAAGTGAGTTTGAACGTGGTGTTATAGTCGGCGCACAAGAGATGGGACATAGCATCTCCGAGGTAGCGATAAAATTTGAATTTTCGCGTACGAACATTTTACGAGTGTACCGTGAATATCGGGAATCTGGTAAAACATAAAATCTTCGACATCGCTGCGGCCGGAAAAAAGATCGTGAACGAACGGGACAAACGACGACTGACGAGAATCATTAAACGTGACAGACGTGCAACCCTTTCTCAAATTGGCGCATATTTCAATGCCTCCTGCATACCTTGAGACATTAGTCGAGTCCATGCCACTTCGTCTTGCGGAACTTCTGCGTGCTCGCGGAGGCCCTGTACGACATTAGGCAGGTGTACCAGTTTTTTTGGCTCTTCAGTGTATATGGATACATATGCATTCGTGTGTGTGTGTGTATATATATATATATATATATATATATATATATATATTCAGAGAGAGAGAGTAAGAAAGAGGAGGAGGGAGGGATACCGAGAGAGAGAGAGGAGACAGAGAGAGAGCTTATCTCAAATATATCCCAGTTTCATTAAAACTCGTTTAATGGAAATTTACAAACAATTAAAAACACACATTCATGCAAAGAATTTGAGAAATGTAGTCTTGTCAGCTGTATAGGCCAGATAGCCGTTCATTGTTGGCACTCAGAATTGCTTTCTGCGAATCAGGCTTGCGCTCTCTATCCGTATTTCCTCTACAGTTAGGACCACTGCTTTTATTTGCATTGTTACATAAAGAAAAAAATCATCATTGCTTCACAGAACAGAGGTGGTGTCACTCTAATGCACGGTTCAGGTAACATGACAATGAGCATACGTATGTTAAAATTATTTAATATTTTTCAAACAACTATTTTTCCAAAAATATTTTAGGCCGTTTGTAAAATAGCAGTTTCTGCACCCACCCCCAAGACTGCCACGTTTAGCACGAACTGAATATCGCACGACGTAGACCAGTGCCCATGGAAACATTTAATAGAGAATTTTGATAATCCTAATTAGTTTCTTTTTCTTCCCATTTTGTATACTTCCCTCACACGTAGAATTATTAACATTGGCAAGGATCCACTGACTAGTAGTGTACATTTGTGCTAACTACATAAAACTCTGAGATGGTCACATACGTAAATGTATAATATTTACACAAACGCTTCCTCTTAGTTANAAAAAAAAAAAAAAAAAAAAAAAAGAATTGTTCAGTGTGCAATGTGTGTAATTTATGTGCAGTGAATTTTTCAAATGCGAATTTCAACAACCATGTCTATTGCATTTAAGCCCGGCAAAAATTTAATTAATGCAAAATACCAATGCCATGGTTAGATGTTGAGCATTACATAACAGTATGAATATGTAATGATCAAGTATAATTTTGAAACTTCAGTAAGGCGAAAGAAGATCTAGATGAGTTTATAAGTTGTGGCGGTAGTGGTTGTTATGATGGGTTTTTAAGTCACAGTAACACAAAATATATGCCAGCGTACAGCTTGAGAACATTTATAGCTACCATACAAAATAATTTTTCAAACACGCTGACGTGGTCGAGGTTACCCAGGGCTGGTTGGATGTTATATTGCCCGGGGCCATAACTCAGTGATGAGCTAATGATGACGGTCGTCCGGTCGATGGCCCATGGGGACCCTGGTAATCCTCCGTCAGTTTGTTGATAGGTATCGCTTACTTACAGTTGCACTTTTTATATCTGATGGCGAGACTGTATGCCGTCTCGTATGCATGACATATGCTAACAAAATGTGGGTGATGCTAGAAAGGATGCCCTACAATGAATTGACACTGATTTCACTTTGTTGAGCGGTTTATTCACTGACCTTGCTACAATTGAATAATGCATGAATGATGCATGATAATGGACTCAGCACTTAAGCGGTGAAAAACACGTGTTCTTATACTGAGACGCGATTGCGTTAAACTCTTCAGTGAGAGGTCGGTTGGCTCTCCCCTCAGTACATTAAAGATAATACAAATGTGCCGGTGACTAATATATTACTATTGCAGTTAAATGATTGCAGTTAAATGATTGCAGCCTAATATGCGGGTACTGAGGGGGCTCGCAGAGCCGGCGACCAACGCCGCCGGTCTTGTCCAGGTGCTCAGACGAACTGGAGCGAGTCATGTCCACTGTCGTCACAAGCAACGAGAACCGAAATCAAACGCCGAATGATGAAACATACATGTGCACTCTATGATGTAATTATTATGGTGAAAAATAGAATTTATTGAATTAAACACATTGGTGACATCCCCATTTATTAACAAATGCCTGTTAATGTTTAAGTTGATAAGTTGATAGGGATGTCACCACACTAAATGATTTGTTATAATGTTGCAGGCCTTTAAAGGCAATCTCTATTTTATAAAACATAATTACTATTATATAAATAGACCTTAAATAAGTTATTACATTATCTCATAAAAGTGTTTGAATTTCACTTCTGATGATGCGTTGGATTTCACTGGCTACAGCATTGCCAGGTGGCTGTCTCCTGAAGGGATGGACGAGTCCACCTGGGAAAAGGGGTGTGGAATGCCATGCTTGATTGCCATTTATACAATGACAACACCCCTGGCTGTAGCCGTGAATGTGGTGACTGTGTTCAATATGTTTGTGAAAATTGTATACACCACTGGATGACACTTTGGGGGACCTATCTCTTCAGCTCTGGCCGACCAGCCAGTTAACGTCACCCGGTGGTGCATTGCATCGTATTTAGCTGCGCGAGCTGCGAGGATGCAATGCATTGCCTGGGCGCCCAATGGCTGTGGCTTTGGGGTAAACACCACTTCGGTTACCCTACCCATCTATTAAAAGAGTTACCTCTTGTAATACATGAGTAGGGTGGTCTCTTGAGTTGCATAATCCTTGTTGGCAAGGAGGTGCAAGGTCCGTTCTTGTCGACCCGCACTACGCACTCTTGGCCTGATGTGGTTGGTGTGGCCCGTTGTAGGTGTTGTAGTTGTTGTGACTGTGATAGAGTGGGCACAAGGAACTCGTGGGCGCGTGGTTCATGTCAACATCACGCTTACGAGAAATGTACGAGTCAACTTATGTAAAACATGTGCTATCTTCCTAGTAAAAGCATTCCTCAAAAATTTAGAAAAGGCATTTGGATTTTTGAGGATGATAAAATTGGTCAGGAACGACTACTGTTGCAAAAACTCAACCAATATAAAACAGTCAACCATGAACATTTTATGGCATGAAATACGTCCCATTTTCTTTCAGTTTCCAAGTATTTGTGCTTCTTGCAACTACCAAAATACAGGTTGAGTATAAAAGAATACTCCAAATTCGAAGGTCTATAATAGCAAAACCAAACAACCTACAATCTTGATTGACCAATCATATGAACTGTGGAACAGTGAAGTTTGTTTACCATACATTCATAAATGTTCAATGTGACCACCACGCCCGAACGACATCTATGCGATAATCAAACTCGTTCCACGCTCCTGTCGACATGTCTGGTGTTACGATTTGGATGGCGTTTGTAACTCTCGGTTTGAGGTGGTGATGGGGTAGCAAGCTCGCATGCGACATGCCAACGTGAAGGGGATGGTCTGATATTTCCTTTATGTGCCAAGAGATGACACGGGGAACGTCTCTCGTCGCAGTATGAGCATGTGTTGTGTGTTAGTCCACATCACAATGGCGACGGAACAACATAAGGCGTTCTGTGTTATTCAGTTTGCTAAATGTGAATCGGTTACGACTGTCAAACATGAATTCCGTCGCAAATACGAACGTCGTCCTCCCGATAGGTGGAGTATCGTATGCTGATTTTGTCAGTTCCGTGACACAGATATCCTTTGCAAAAGGCAAAAATTCCGGGTGGCCTCGTGTGTCCGAAGAGAATGTGCAATGGATTCAACAAGCGTTCGTTCGCTGTTCGAGAAAATCCACTCGACAAGCTAGCCGGGAAATACAAATCCCTCAATCGACGGCATGGACAGTGTTGCGAAAGCGATTGCTGTATAAATCATACAGGTTACAGCTTGTACAGGCAATTACCGAAAGGGATAAGGAACTGAGACATGATTTCTGCGTGTCGTTCATGCTCATAAATAGGTAGACGATGCCTTCATGTCCAAGCTGGTTTTTAGCAATGAAGCGATGTTATATACAAATGGTAAGGTGAACCGGCACAACATACGAATATGGGGTCAGGAGCCTCCACATGAAACCACCGAATACTAGTGTGCTCCCCCCAAAGTGAACGTGTTTTGCACTGTATTCAAAGACACTGTTTTTTGCCCTTTCTTTTTTCACGAGAGCCCTGTTACTGGAATCCCTTATTTGGACATACTTACAGAGTGTTTTTTCCCTCAGTTAGAAGAGGTTGAGGGGGACTTAATTTTCCAGAAGGATGGTGCACCACCCCATTGGCACCTAGCTGTTCGTAGATACCTAAACGAGATGTTGCTGCAATGCTGGATTGGTATAGGAGCAGCTGAAGACCAGGCTCTTCATCGCTGGGCCCCAAGAAGCCCGGACATTACCCCGTGCGTTTTTTTCTATGAGGGTACATAAAGGAATAAATATTTTGTCCACCATTGCCGGCTAATATTGACGACCTCAAAACGAGATTTACTGACGCCATCCAAACCGTAACACCAGACATGATGACAAGAGTGTGGAACAAGTTTCATTTTCACGTAGATGTCATTCGCGCGGCTCGTAGTCACATTGAACATTTGTGAATGTATGGTATATAAACTTCACGGTTCCACGGTTCATTTGATTGGTCAATCAAGGTTGTAGGTTGCTTGGTTTTGATATTGCATACCTACAAATTTGGGGTATTATTTTATACTCATCCTGTACATTAAATGCTAATTCGGCAGAGACATAATAAATAACCCAATTAAGTAGTTAGAATATTGCAAGCTGTGTAAATATTAAACTTGCATATGGCACATATCCAGAAAATTTACGCATTCCCTCATCAGCAAGAATTAATTTATTGCTCTAAGAATTAATGTCTTTTTTTTAAAGGAAATTAATGTGAAGCATGATGATCCATTGTAATATGCCCCACAGGTGAAGTGTCTGCAGTTCTCTTTTTATAATTTGTACTTCATTATTAAGAATGTGCTTAATGTATACAACAGCAGATAATTATCAAACGTCAGCATCAGTCAAAATTTCTCATTCATGTGGACTAATGAACAATATTTGGGGAAATACACAGCAGACACGCCATATGCGATCATTTACTACTGTTCAACTGTGCATGTATTCATAAAATAACTAAATGCTTGGCCAGAGTTAAATATTTTAGAACTTTCTAGCATAAAATGTATGACTAAATCCCACCACGGTTATGAGGAACTGAGAGTGTGAACTCATAAAAATGTCATGCTTTCGAAACTCAAATATGTCCGTCATATCCAATGAATTCACTCCATTTCTCAACAGACTTTTATACGTCACACCATGCGGTTGCACACGGAACACTCGGTCGATGCGATGCGGTAGCCCGGTCCTTAGTTGTAATCGTGGACCATCTTCCCGGAAGGCAGCAGCCTTTGCCGATCGAGGGCTCCTCACGTACGTGGAGCGCATAGCCCGGTCTGGTTGTTTACCACGGTGCGGTCGCTTAGAGGTTGTGCATGCTTGTTGACTGGTCGGCTGTGATGTCAGGATCTATTGTCCCGCACGGTCGTTTGACCTACACCACAAAATGGGGGAATGGACTGCGTTCTTCCTAGTCAAGCAGCAGAAATGGAGAATTTTAAGTCCTACTGTTCTTTCTTTTCTGGATTTGCACATATGTGTTTGTTACGGTTAATTTTTGCCACACCTAGTTGGGCAAGCCATTTAATGTTCCCTTAGAAGGCGGGGATAGTAATGTGTATGTCTTCCAGGTACTATGTAAAGAAAAGTTAGAATATTACACAATATTCCCATTTAGAATATAATAGGCGCCAGCTCTCTGAGTGAGATCGAAGTCACACTTCTCAGGATCGTGGGCCGAACGACCACGTGGCTGTATCCCCAGACACGTACTGTATAAATTTACAGGGAAATGTAATATATGGCCGGTGTATTCAGGCTTCCCAGCATACCTTATAAATGAAGGATGCCTCCTTGAGTAGTCGATGACTTCCTGGATAGGGCCAGGACCCAAAATACAACACAATGAGAACTCACAAGTTTTGGTTAAGTCAAGTAAATTGTATTGCGGAATAGTGTACACAGTTGCAATGCAATGCAAATGCAATGCAATGCAAATTAAAGTGGATCTGACTCACAAGGCCTGTCAGTGGTTGTTACTGTACAAAAAGGCCCAGAATGGTGCGAAAACTTACAATAGTAATTAAACCTCCGGGGTAGGTAAATTGAGCTGATAGAGCAGTGCTGCGAAAGCGGGGAAGACTCGGTAAACTAAATAAAAGTGCCGGTAAATTACATTAATCTATTGCGGTTAAGTGTTTAGAACAAAGTATGAAAGTCACCTGCGATGCAATGCAGGTTCAGAATCTAAGACTCCTGGAATCAGACTGATGGGGGTAGCGCGGGCGAACCGTGTCCTCACAGAGAGCTCGCGCCATACTGACCTCATTACATAAACACGTAAAGCATACATACAATAGGACCTTTCAACATTCGGGATGAACATCCCTTAGCTTGAGGAGAGTTCAGAGTTCTTTCTTAATCACTAATTTAAATAAAAAACATAATTATGTGGTGCCTTGCAGAGCACATGGAAAATTTAGGTCTGTTAAGTTTTGGGGCACTCTACGACCGGAACAGTAATGTTGAAAGAAAGACTGACTATTTCTCATGTCGCTCATTGGCTTGATTAGACACACAATGGCACTCGGAAAATTATATAGAACACTTCAATCACCCTAGCCTTGCTACTACACACGTCATTAAATATGCACATGGTGTGCATTTATTCAGCGATTAAATTTGCAATCCCTTAAGGTGCCTGTCTACCTGGCGCTTGAACTGCGTTGCAGAGTGTTCGAAATACACGATTTTCAACGAAACTATTAACAGTGCATCCAACGTGCTGTTTTATGAAAAGAATGCACACTTCAGACGAGAGCTGTTAAGTACTTTCAAAATATCAAGTTTGTTAGAAATATCAATTTAGAGTACTCCAAAGCTGCTGAAAATGGCCTTTCCAATGCGCTGTAGCTCAAAATGCACGCATCAGATACATACAAAACTACCATAGGGGCCTGCACTGAACCTTCATAAAGACTTCCCACTAATAAAATTATATGGTCACAGCTGAAAGTCCCATAGGTACAAGCAGCACAACGAGAACACTGCACACCAGTTCAGAGCCTTCTGCTTAGCAGCGATGGTGTACTTGATGAGCTTGGCAGTATCGCCCTTATCGCTCCCGCGTTTCTCGGCCTAAACATGGGAAAAAGTTCCAGGTAGACGGGGGTCTTAAGGGCGAATTTCACGAACATTTGCCTGTGGGGGATAAATTCTCGTGCTATTAACTACACATTCTAATACTTTATTCCTATCCTAATTACACAGATTTCTCTAGGGACACCACAGGCACTAGGTTGGATCACTCAGTATCGGGTCATGACCCATTCACAAGTGAACGATGCAGACATGCATCGGGATGCACGAAATGCATGTTCCATGTGCCACACTGGTGCAGCGACTGTGGGCCGATGATGTGATGACAGTGGCCGTGCCAGACTACGCAGGAGTAGTCATGTCAGTTCATTTACATCAGTTTATTTGTTTATGTAAACTCACAAATTCCATTAGCACTCTTTGTATATGAGTGTATACTCGTAAATATTATGTATATTTCTATTACTTTAATGATGAATTGTCAAATTTCATGACAGAGTGATGAAAGCGGACTTGGTATGCAGTATCCTCATTTGCTTTAATCTAGTATTGAAATTTTCGTGGAATAATGTAAATGTACTTCCCCTTTCCTTTTATTCTCTTTTGATTGGAAACAATTTCATTGCATCAAGAGAGAAGGAGACCTGCCATGCCTGACTTTTCCAACTTCCGACAACGTACAGCACTTCGACAATGGGCGACCACATCTAGACTTCTGTGGCTTATAGTTACCACAACTTCCTTTGAACTGTTTGTATTCCTTCACTCTCGGCACTCTCTGATGTGACACAATTCTCTTTGTCATCCCATCGATTATGATTTCTTCCACTTTACTTTGAATGATCTGCTTAAATATAGCAGATCTTAAAAAAAAAAAAAAAAAAAAAGGGGGGGGTGCGATTTCTGGTATAACCTCGCAGCTCTCGTCTCTACATCAACGACATTCAGCCGGTATTTCGATGCTATCATTGTGTATTGTAGTCGGTCTGCGGCACATTTACGACAGCAGTGCTGTGATAGAGCATGATTTCACTGCTGCCTTTCCTGTTGTTTCATATGCATGTACATCCTGTTATTCCATGCTATTTAAACTCGCTGTGATAACTTTTTCCTGCATGACTAACATTTTCACAATTATGAGGTCATGCACTCCAGTCAATCCCCTGACAAGAACTACACATCCACGAGCTCCTTGTGCCTATTGTGACCATCGCAGTCACAACTACATCAGTTACACCAGGCCGCACAAACCACATCAGGCCAAAAGTGTGTAGTGCAGGTCTACAAGAATAGAGCATGCACCTTCTTGCTGACAAGGATTACGTAACTCAAGAGACCAGCCTACTCATTTATTACAATAGGTAGGCGATACGAAACGGTGTTTACCACAAAACCACAGCCGCTGGGTGCACTGGCAATTGGTCGTTATGTCGTAGCCGCTCACACCGTGACATACGATGTGACGCACCACCAAGTGGCATAGACCTGGCCTGTAGGTCGAACCTGAAGTGATAAGGGCCCCAGAGTGTCACCAGTAGTGTTCAGCATTTTTCCAAACACATTAAACACCTATACCTCATTCACAGCTACAGTCAGGGATATGTTTTATTGTATTAAGAGCAACCGAGCACGGCATTCCACACCCCTTTGCCCAGGTGAACTCGTCCATCACTTCACGAAACAGCGACCTGGCAACACAGTAGCCAGAAAAATTCTAACACATCACAGGAAGTGAAATACAAACACTTTCCACGAGAAAAAATAATAATGTATTAATGTTGATTTATATAAAAGCAATTATGTTTCACAAAGGGAGCTTGCCTATAAAGGCCTTCATCCTTGTAACATGTCATTTAGTGCAGTGACATGCCCCGTCAACTTCACAACTTCAACCTTAACAGACATTTGTTAATAAACAGGGGTGTCACCAATGTGTTTCATTTAATTCATACAATTTTACACCATTACAATGATATTACATAGTGTTCATGTTATGTTTTTCCATTCGGCTTTTGATGTCTGTTCTCGTCACCCACGATGAAAGTCGATGTAACTCGTGTAGTTCGTCTCAGCAATCGAGCCACAACGGTGGTGTTGATCATCTGCTCCGCGAGTCATCTCGGTACCATCATTTAGGCTGTAATCACTTCACTGGTAATACTTAATGAATTAACCAGATCATTTGTTATCTTTCTTTACTGTACCTATAGGAGAGCCACCCGTAAACTCACCAGAGAGCTTAATGCTACTGCATATCCGCATAACACCATGCTTATTTTCATGCTATGGTCACCGGCAGACCGTAAGTGCTGGGTCAATTTTCTTTCATTATTCACATGTAAGCAAGCACAGTGAATAAACCAATTTACAAAGTTCAATGTGTGCCGATTAATTGTAGGTTACGACACACTTTGTAGTACCTACCGCAATATCCTAGTTTATTTCAGGCATATGATACAGCCTACAGTCTCGTCATAATGTGTAAATAGTGTAACAGTAAGTACGTGACAACATCGTCAGCAATTTGACGGAGGACTCCAGGGCACCCTGGGGCATCGACAGATAGACCCAAATTACTAACTCTTCACTGGGTTATGGCGCCGGGCAATTCAACACTCAACCAGTCCTGGGTAACCTCCACCACGTTACCCTGCATGATTTTTGGCTGTTCTGAGAAGATAGTGGTCAGACAACACCCTGGCCGACGCCTTGGCCACTGCCCTGGTGGCACTCAATGGACTGGATGGAGAGATTCCCCCAGAACTGGGCGAGATCCTATATTATCCCTATAGTATGAAGGATTATGCAAAACAACGAAATGCTGCAATTGATAAATGTAATAATAAAATAAAATTTAACATTAATAAACTTTTTGTACCAAAAAACTGTAAACAAAACTCTAATAGTAGCAGTAAAAAGTGACAAAAATCTTGGTTCGCATACTGTCCCAGGCGATCAAAACATTGATTCAGCCAAATTCTTTCGTTTAAGTAAAAAAATAATAACTAATATCAATAAAAAATCATAATTAAATAATGTTTCTACTTTGTCTGTAAGCCCAGAAATGCAGTTCTCAGATTTTTTTTAGCCATTTCCAGCAAAGATACGATTATTTATAATAATCGCATTGCAGATTAATCTGTAAATGAAAAATATGTATTTTTATATACTCTGAAGATTACTTGCGTTAAAATATTAAGTGCAGAGCCTTATTAGTTTCATTTTCACTTTGTTAAACAATGACACAGCCCATCAAGTATGATTGTTATTTGCAAAGATCCGACAAATTAGCATTTAAAATTCCCGACATAAATCATTAGTTCATGCAATTCAGCTACCAACCTCAAACATTTCTGTTTCTTAGCTAAATATATATGCATACAAACGCAACATTGTTATTTTAATGGTACATTCAAATGTAATTCTTGTCTTGTTGTCTCTCCATAATGACCATTTTCGTAAATATAGTGCTGCGCTCTTTAGGAATCGAAAACGCAAATCGCATCCTTAACAGTTTTGCCTGTTTCCCTTTTCATAATAATACTTAGTGCACCTGCAGGATGAACTACCGCGATGAGAATGCGTTACGTGCGTAGAGGTAAGATTATTTTTTCTGAGGTTAGGAATAAATCGAGTGTTCCTATGGGAGATGCCGGAATAAGGAAAATTTCCACCGCTCAATACGCAGTTTACCGAAGAGGTCATATTTAATTAAAAATTAATCTGCAAGAATTATAAAATATAAATAATTCACTTAGTCACGAGGTAATTTTGTATTTTATTTTGTTTGTTGCAGTTATACTGTTTTCTTAACGTAGGAAATAAAGAAAAATATTTACACATGTGACACTAGCGCTTACCTAGTGTCCGAGAGCTGGACAAAGCAGTTTATTGGCGGAGAGTTGACGGACTGTGGCGGGTCGATGTGCCAAGATCGCGGGCTAAGTGAAGCCTGGTTGTTTCATCTTTAATTGTCGCGCAATAATTTAATGACAGGTGGAACTGAATAAAAAGGACGTTGTCTTAGAGTGTTTCTGGCGTAAGTTTTTTCCATCAAAACACTTGAAAAACACTTTTTTAATGTGTTACAGTCCCGTATACATAAGACTAAGATAAGTCCCATTCTTACTGTCCAGCACAATATGACGATTAATCTATGCCCACTAACTTCAAACTTTAATACAGCAAAGATAAACGTCACCACCTCCTGTCTTGGCTCCGTGAATAAACCAGTGATAAACCTTAGTAGATTACGTCAAAATTGGTGGGATGTATCGGCAAAAGTACACAGATAGATAAAGGAAAATAAAAAACCTTTTCGGGAAATCTGAAAATTCTTATGAGGCAAATACATTCTACATTAGCTGCTCGTATCTACCTCATTCGGCGCCACACATTTTCTAATTTTTTTTTTTTCGCGAAGCATTAGTTTTTTACCACTTAATATAATTTTTCTTTTGTTTTATAATATTATTTAATATTACCTTGCTGTTAACAATATGGTTGAAGGTAAAACATATTGTTCGTATACCGCGCAAATTGAGCATGCGCGTTTGCATTGTTTTTTATTCTGTGGATGTTTATTATTTACTTTTTGTGCATCATGTTTTGTTCAACAATTTATCGCGGGCCGGCCATACGCTTTGTTTTTGAAAAATAATTGTATCACCGTATATGAAATCAAAATGAGAGACGATGTTTATAAGAATATTATGAGAATATTACGGTCAGTGGTTCAAGACAGCGTTCCACATAGCAGAAAATGCATGGAAATATTACAAAAAGCATACCCCACGTAAGAAGTACTACACGTTTGTAAATTATTGTTATTCAGTCGGGAGTACTTATTTTCATTACAGAGTAAATATGACACAAGACGAAATAAGTACAATAGTAACGTTTGTAAAAAAAAAATTAACAAATGTTTTTTATTCCGTTTGTCTTATCATTGTGGTACAATAATACATAATTTTTGATATTTTGACGAAATAAGTACAATAGTAACGTTTGTAAAAAAAAAATTAACAGATGTTTTTTATTCCGTTTGTCTTATCATTGTGGTACAATAATACATAATTTTCGATATTTTGGATCATGTTTTGGTTAGTCGTTTAGTTCCTCTTGTTTGGAAACATTCTCTACAGGTCATTTAAAAACTGTTCTTTTATGAATATAACATTTAAACATATAGCAGTAGTAGTAAAACCATTAAAAAAATGGTTTGAAATCATCATAAAAACCTGCAATAAATTGTATTTTCATAAGAGCAACAAATTATTTTCAGAATAACATTGGTGACACTAAACTGTTGTACTGTAGAAATACTGTATGTACTTTTAGCACTTGAAACCTGGTTCTGTCAATATACAGTATTTGCTGGTATTATTTTCCAATTTTTTGGGCAACAACAGTTACCAGCAACTGATATATTGGAGAAAGTGTGAATAGGTTAAGACGTGTTCAACCAAAATGATAACAAATTTTGTGTGAATTTTCCTAAAGAGCATGTGGTAATTATGCAGTTTAGGGGCTTTTCTGAACGAAACGTCCTAAACCAACAAAAGTAGCATTAGTGGGTCCTGTACAGCTTACGTTGTTCATATTTAGGAGGGGGTCATGTAAATATAAGTAGAACATATTGAAAAAATTTAACAAAATTGCGAAATGTACAAGCAGTTTGGCCAGTCTGTTTACGTCGTTCACCATTATTAATGACCGCGCATTGCTGATCCGATGCTACCTAGCGGCCAGGGATGTCATTATGGGCATTTTAACTCAATTTTTAAACAAGTCAGTAGCCATTGTGCCTAAAATCCAAGGTTAGTGTATAACACTACAATCCTAGGTTAGATTAACACACTACAATCCTAGGTTAGTTTGAAAATGTAAAATAGTGATTCACCCACCGTGCGGTTAGGTTCTGTTATGTTAGGTGGGCACATATTACGAAATTAGTCATATGTTAATGATCCTAGTATATTCGTGTTCTGCATAATTAGTAGTGTGGAAATATACCACTTTTTGGGGTTTTTTTTTTTTACCAAAAAGCCCCTAAACTGCATAATTACCGTAGGCGAATTAGGGTTTATGATGTTATTAAATACATTTACATATTTGTGTGTTTCCTTATAGGATTCCTGAATTGACACTGGAAAGTATTTACACACTTTACTATCAGCGTCGCATGAGGATTAGGCATTTCAAATGCAAGGAAATGGCAGAAGAACTGTATCACAGGTAATATTCTATGATTATCTGACTACTGTAGAAATAATTGAAATAAGTTTTCAGTGAATGAGGATTAGGTATTTCAAATGCAAGGAAATGGCAGAAAAACTGTATCGCAGGTAATATTGTGTGATTATGTAAATAATTTTACTGTAGAAATAATTGAAATAAGTTTTCAGAGAATTTTTCATGGGGGACAAAACAAATAGGTACATGGAGCAAGTACGTAGTTGTAAAAATCTCTTAAGATTGCTGCATTAAAATTTACTACATTCATACTTGTACCAATAATTGTCATCATTTGGGGTTTGTGTTTATAGGCTATTTCCAGCACTGTTAACAAATTGTGGAAATGTGATTTTGGTTAGGTTCTGTTAGGTTAGGTGGGCACATATTACGAAATTAGTCGGACGTTAATGCCCCTAGTATATTCATGTTCTGCATAGAGTGGAAATATACCACTTTTTGGTTTTTTTTTTTTTACAGAAGAGCCGCTACTGTGGAAAAATTTACAATATAATTAAATTCAAGATTTTTTCTGACCAAAGAATAAATTTAAATGCAACTATGTGGGGCATAGTCTGTACTACTATATGGAGGAAGTGCAAGGAAAATAAATTAATTAATGCATTTCTAATTAAACGTCATTAAATTTTGACAGAACTTCTTTTTGCCCCTGTTTTTGTCAGTACAGAACTGGCACTACAATATGTTTACAGTTTATTTTAATTTTAACCATACATCTGTTTAGTAGTAATATAATTTTCAATTCAACTGATGTTTCTTTAAACTTGGACACTTATTTTGATGTGATTTTGGTCAACATTTGATATAGGCTACTACTTACATGTCGTACACCACAATGACTTTTTAAAAATTGTTGAGGTCGTGAAGCATATTTATCAGACTATATTTAATAATGCATGTGCTACTTTCAACAGAAATCCACTATCCACTAGGCTAGGTACATTCTTCGTTACCTTCCTACGACATGGATGTGCCACCTGTTTTAGGAAGCTACAGCAGCACCATAATTCTTAAAGTTACCAAGTAGAAAATCCGATGATCACATGGTACCGTTTACATACACAACTGAAAGAGAGGGAAACATTCATAGGCAAAATAAGAAAAAATGTTGACCCTGCTTTCAACGACTAAAAATGTAATGCACTTGAGCTTACAAAAGTAATGTAATGTTTTTTGCAGTGTTCAGAATGAACAGGTAATGAAATTAGTCTATATTGTACCGCTATCTTGCCTGGAGGGCTCAACTACGATGAGGGGAGTTTATTCAGACCATAATGGGGAAACTACAATTCCCAGTAACCATTAAGTAAGGAAATGAACAAATCAGAACATCAGGACCTTCTTTATAGAGGTCCCTAGATGCACTGTGACTGTCTTTTTGCCCTGGTAGACCTGTACTGCCCTCCTCTGGATATCCTTTCCTTTTACCCCTATCGGCCAGTAATTTTATTCATCTCTCAACTTTGATTCGTACAAACCCTCTAACACAGAGTTACTCCCTTTCACATCTACAGGATGCAATTACATCAGAATAAACAGCCACGAGGCCTTGGCTGCTGAGTATCAACCTATCGACGAGCTTACTACGCTCTGTTGCCACATATATCAATCGCCCATTACGCCATAAAGCTGGTGTCATGATATCTCAATTGTTACAATATAAATTACAATTCTGTATGTAAAGAGGAACATTTGAATATAGTAGAAACACAAATTGATATAGCACATACACAAAATATTTGGGACAAGCAGACACACTTAAATTTTAACATTCGTAGTAAAAAAATATTATGACACTTAAATTTACGTATGTATTATCAAAGTCGGTTAAATGTGCATGTAATAATTTTCATTTACTTACAGTTGCATGCAGCATAGAAATAATAATTTGTCTTTGTGCTGTAACTTGTAATGGCAACACAAGCTCCTCTTCCTGGTCCGTGCGACTGTAACATCATTCCCTTCCATTACAAAATTCTGCCTGTCATTTGATTTCTTATAACAGAAACACTTTAAAAAATATTGCCATGTAACTTGTTGAGACCGTATAACCAATTTTCTCACGAATAGCTGCCATGGTTTTTGTGCTGGAATTTCCTCCCTTATAGTGAAGTTCAATCACCATTCTCCGAAGACAGTCTTTGTTAAAATCATCAGAATCTGTAACTTGTTTCCTGACAATTCTTTTTCTTTACTTGGTGACACAGATATTTCTGTAGAATGGTAAAGCAATATTGCTCTCTCCTTGCTTGCATATCTGTTGCACTGTACGTTCACTGACATCATACGCTCTTGCTATCAAAATATAAATTTTTTTTAAATGTTTACTTTTAAGAAATTATCTGTTTAATTATTTAGTAAAAAAAATCCACACGTAAGATTATAGATTGACCTTGTTTCTGAACAACTTTCCTTTCACAACCATTGATACTAGCACATGGTTTACTTAGCACTATAATTTCAACGAAAACTTTGCACGCAAATGAAAAACAGCCAGGATCGTTTAGAGCCAGTCGTGGTACTGGCCGCTGAGGCTACATGCTAGAGCAGACGCCAACATTGTACTGTGTCTGTGGAGTGAGCAGCTGTTGCACTACGAATTATCTCTTGTTGACAAAGCACACGTCAAGACTTCGTTATTGTCTGCTTATAAAGCATGGTACAAACATTCAGATATACCTACGATATATGGTTTCCTCTTAGGAGAAGAACGAATAATATCCTCTGTTTGGAAAATAGTAGTGAGTTCCTGCCAGCTGTCGTTCATACTCCTTGATAATGTTAAACATGGAAAAAGATACAGACTTTGGATTTTCACCTACATGTTCAGCAAAGTGGGCTTCTTCCAGAAAGTGACTGAATTTTAATAAAACCTTTTCCTTTTTTATGAGCGCATCTGAGAAACATTTTGCTTGATTCGCTGTGGCCACTGTAACACTGCGAACTGGGCAACAGCGCACAGCCGTGATAGGCTACTGGTGCTAGCTAGTGGGAGGAGTGTTGCTGATCGACTTTCCTTGAGCGGCCAAGAAGTTCTGTGGCTGCATTAGTAGCACAGGCCAAGTCTCAGTGTTTTCAATGATTCAGCAGCATTTGTCATGTTTACTGAATAATAACAGCTGGTGTTAACGGCTGGGTACAGAGATCATAGCTGGTGGCTGCATGTCTATGCTCGGTGCAGAATAGTGATTACTTATTGCATTATTTCTGCACTTCATTATACACTTATAAAATTATAAAACAGTTAATTTTTCTCCAGTAATATTTTGAAGTTTTTGTTAACGTAGAAATTTCAGATGTACATTTTTTCACTCATAAACTCAGCAATGGTTATGCATACATTATGAACTTTGGTCACATGTTCTCTAGCCATGATCAACAGTCCTATGTCCCCCACCAGGATTGCACAAAGAAGGAAGGAGGGAAAAATATGCCCTTGTAGTTCATATATATCTCTGGTGGTTGGTCAGGCATAAGAAATTCCTTCAGGTACAGATCACACTATTTTCAACCCCTTATGTAGTTGGTTGGGTTAATAAATTATGCATTTTCCAAGTAGTTATTCATTTAAAAGAACAGGTTAATTTTTTTCTGTATGTCGTGCACTACTGCATTATTGCCTCATTTTTGCTTGCCATCTACTTTTAGTTTGAAACTAAAGGCCTTAACACCATTGTTTTATGTATGGACTCTGTCATCTTAAATAATTTTTAGTTTATATACCTATGTATAATTTGTTCCTCACTTTACTTAAAAATCAACCTTCCTAAGAATGTTCTATATAGGAGAACTGGTATTACCATTTTGATTTTTTGTTTGGAAAGGTACAACTGTGCTGTTGCAAATGGAGAATCAAGAATATTGCTTTGCATGTCACTGGAATTTGATTTAGCTCCTGCGTTACTGGCAAGACTTATTCTAGATCAACACTTTCTTAGTGAGGACAAAAATTTTAACAAATGCAAATCTACTGTATTTGTAAGGAATCCTAAGCCTTCCTCCAAACTGCCCAATGTCTCTGAAGAAAGTTCTGCGAGCCATTCGGTGAGTGAAAGGACAAAGTCTTCAGAAAATACTGTTTCTGAAGTGTCTGAAGATATTTCTTTGGAAGAATGCAGTGAATCATCAAAAATATCAGATGATGTCTTGCCACCTGATGCTGAGAGTGTTGTACCTAAAGTAGCACACAGAGACAATATAACCTTGCCAGCAGAGCTTCAACACAGCTTGCTAACAACATCACATAATGGGACACTGAAACCACAAAAAGCTGAGATAGTTCAAGAATCAGGTCATGTGAACGATGAGAGTACTGTTCATCTCAATTCAAGAGACGTGCGTAATGAAAGATTAGTAAACACTGATCACGTTTCAGGTATACCAAATGGTTGCCCAAACACCTCAGTGAAGCGTACAGATGCAGCGGAACAGGTCACAAAGCATAGAGGTGTTCAGAACTCAAAGCTTGAAGAATCTGCATCGGTTACTAAGAAGACAGGTGCATGGGGCAAGTCACAGACATTGCATAACACGCCATCAGTAGACAAGAAGACAAAGTGTGAGGATACAGAGAAAGTTGCATGGGATGTCAAGGGGAGAATTTCAAGTGAGTCTACACAAATTACAGAATCTTGTAATAATCATAAAAAAGATAAATCAAAAGCCATCACCACAAAGAAACAAGTGTCTTGCAGTAATGGGGTGATAGAAGTATCACAGAAGATGGAAGAGAGTTTTAGAGAAGAGCTTCAAGAACTAAAAAATAAACTGATACAGTTAAAACTGGATACAAAGAAGATGTTGGCAACAAACAGGCCTACAGCGTCAGATGAAGCTGGCATTGAGATTTCAGGTAAGGGTTTCTATTTACGTACTTATTTATTTAATTGATTTGTTTATGCACAGCATGGTTCAGCTCTGGCCGGTTTACAGCTAGAAGTGTCAAATTTTACAGGTACTCTCTGTCTCATATAACTTGGCAAGATTTTGACAGTCAGTGAGTGAAACAAACAACGTCCTATTTACAAAATCCTGTATCAGCTGATGCACGTACAATCAAAAATTAATATTACATTGGCTATTCTGAGTGCACTGCAAACGCACATCAGACAAGCAGAAAATACGTGGATAAGAAAGAGTTCTTAGATTAATTAATACATTTTATTTTACATGGTCATAAAACAGTGGTTTTTAGTGTTACAAACTAAACTAAATTGCTAAAGTAGTAATGTATACTCTGTACCATATATGAAGGCCACATTCTTGACTGTTGACAATCGCCACGCCAATGTTTACTTTTCGTTTATGTATCCATTCGCCATCAACTGGCTTTGATGCCACGAGTCAGCACGTCCAGGAGGTGCTGCTTCGTGTGGCAATTAGTGAACTACTTGGGTGGCCGCAGCAGGCGGCGAGAGGTTTGAAGGGCGTGTGTAGGGATGTTCGTAAAAGCTGTACGCGAAATATATGTTACTTTAAAAATTATGCAGAGCTCGTGAAAAATAAAACTATTGTTATCTGTTCGTAAATATATTATATAAAGCAAACGAACGCTATTCTCTTCTAGCTTGTAGTGCTTCGAAAATAACCCCACCAATGGCGTCCACAACATTTCAGCACGTGCTCTGAGCCACGTTTTTTCCTCAAGAGGTAGCGTATTTGTAGAGTTTACTGTTGTTCTATTACTGCCTCGGAACAAAAGGAATTTCAAATATTGTTCAGTCAGATTATTAGAAAAAAAAGTAATCCAACAATATTATGCAATATTTCTGTATACTTTTGGAATTAATATCAAACACGTAAGGAAAGCCAGGCTCGAGAGGGGGAATAAGACGTAAAAAAAGTTTTTGGAATTGCGTTTCATTTGGATATGAGTTAATTTAAAGTGACTTTAATTTTGAACACCTATACATTTCTACTTTAGCACAAAGTTTAGTTTTTAACACTAAAAACCACTGTTTTATGACCACGTAAAATAAAATGCATTAATTAACCTTGGAACTCTTTCTTATCGCGTATTTTCGACTGGTCTAATGTTCGTCAGCAGTGCACTCAGAATAGCCAACATAATATTAACTTTTGTTCATTCGTGCATCAGCTGATACAGGATTTTGTAAATGGCACGTTGTTTGTTTTGAATGCATCATTTGCCACTCACTGACTGTCAGAATGTGGTCTTCTTATATGAAATGAACTATACAAGTGTTCAAAATGAAATGTTCAAACTTTGGGAGTTCTTTTCACGTCGTATCCTCACTCTCCTTCCATGCTTTCCATACGTGCTTGATATTAATTCCAAAAACCTACAAAAATATTGTACCTTATTGTTGAATTATTTTTTCAAATAATTTGACGAAATATATTTTAAACTCGTGTTGTTTTGAGCCAGTAATAGGAGAAAAGTCAACTTTTTAAAAAGACGGGATCAGGAGGCAGGCCAATGTGCTGCTACTTGTTGAGTAACGAGCTCGGTTCACAAAAGTGCTACCCGCCATGACATGGTGCGCCATCTGTCTCTCTCCCGTAGCACTACCAGCCAGAAAAATATAGCTTTCTTGTGTAAAATAACAAATTTACAAACAGATACCAATGGTTTATTTTTTGCATGAGCTCTGTATAATTTTTGAAGTAACATGTATTTCCGTATACAACGATTTTGATTACTAGTCATTTCCTTTGGACCGGTAATTGTTACGTCTACGTCCATTACACGCCATGTTGTTCTCCCGCCCACTTTGCAATAGTTGTTGGTGAGTTGGCGAATGAAAGTGCATTGTCAAGCAACTTCCCAAAATTATTTTTATTGCAATTCTTAACATATTAGCTGTAATGTCCAAAGTGTGATAAGAACTACAATTACCTTCTCACAAATGTTAACCCAAATTCGCTTTCTTGGTACCTTCATAACCTGCAAATTTTTTATACAGATGTTGTTACGGTACAATGACAATTGGAGTGGCTGACAGCGCGTTGATAAAAAATACAGCCTTCACTTGACGCACCAGCTGATGGCAAAAGGATACATAAGCAAAAAGTAAACATTTTGCGCTACTTTCGTCGAACTTTCAGTCTTGCCAAGTTATGAGAGACAGAGAATAACATAACTTAACCTAATAACAGACTGCAGTACCAAATACTATTTCTTAAATTGGCAACATAAGTGAAATACAGTAAAAGCAATTACTGTTTTATTACATACACATAAATCTTTTGTAAGTAGTTTTGTTAATTTTGTAAGAAGGTTCTTTTTCACAGTTAGTCTATATATTATTGCAATAGTTGGATTGTGTTTCCCGTGTTTACCATACGCTTTCTCTTTTGTCAAAATCTAACCATGATAACATTGTGCCATTTTGCAAAAAAAAAAAAAAACTATTGTCCTTAATTACAGAATAGTTTTTTTCGTTTTACTTGTTTTCATTCACACAAATTACTGGTAAGTCTTCTGTAGAAAAAATAAATTTGCATTGTGTTTAACTTACATCATTGGTTGGAACCAAGCAAACAGTCCTATGATTTATGGTTAAATTATTTTTTATTCAATTAAGAAAAAAATTACAACTGTACTTTCAGTGCAAATGGAATGAAAGTACATAGGTTGAAATGGCCACTCTGAAACATTGTTGATATATAAAATGGTTTAAATTATGGGGTCTGCAGTCAGGAACATAATATATACAAATATTAGTGAGTCAAACTTATACAGTATTGTTTTTGTATTACAGTTTTGTGTCATGCTGTTTGTCACGTCCCTTGTATTTCACTGCATCAACTTTTAATGTAATCAGTGTAATTTTTTGATTGATAGGGTTTACTAACTTAAATAATTATTACGGGGCTATCATTTTGAAAATAAGTGTATGAGCCACTTGAAACACAAGTATATATCATCTACTGTAATGCTACTTGCGTGAAGAATTTTTGTAGAAATCAGTTGATTGGATCCTGAGATAAGGCATAAAAACTTAATTTTCTTGTTTGGTGCTATCTTACAAAATCACCTAAAAAAAGGATGGCCCGTATACAATGCTTTTAATAGATACTGTCAGCATAAAATGTTTTGTTGAATTTGGTTAAATTGTTAATAGATATGACAAACTTATAAAAATATGTATGTATATGACTGCCATTTTGAAAATCAATGTCTGACCCCACTTAAATTATATAGTTTACATGGCCTTCTGTAGCTCTTCTGGTGTACAAAATTTGGTAGAAATTATTCAAATGTTTCCGGAAATATGAAAATTGTTCAATTTTCTCACCTGGCACTATTTTAAAAAAGGCCAGCATAAGAGGATTTCTAAATACATAATTGATGCTTCTAATGAGTACTGTTAATGTACAAAATTTGGTTGAATTTTGTTGAATTGTTGAATAGATATAACATACTAATTAAAATTATTTATATTAAAACTATTTAAAAAGAGGACTGCCACACATAGAACATGTAAATTTACATGCTCTACCATAGCACTTTTTGTAAAATTTGGTGGGAATAGGTTGATTGTTCCTCGAGATATGGCAAAAACCTACATTTTTTGTGACTTCAAAAATGGAAAAAAAATAGTTATGTATTAGCACTTTCAATGTTTATCATAGATGCTGCCAGTATACAAAGTTAAGTTATAATCAGTTACACAGTTTCATAAATATAGCATACTAAGTTAAAAAAAATTTATTTAGCCGCCATTCTGGAAATAAGTGTGTGCCCCTCTTTAACTTATATGTAAATAAATATGGCATACCATAGTGCAACTTCTTCAACAAATTTGGTTGGAATCTGTTCATTGTTTCTCAGGATATGACAAAAATTTTATTTTTTCATATGGGGATATCTTACAAAATGGCAGAGAAAAGTGATTTTTTGTTGACATATATGATACTTGTAATAGATACCTTCAGCATACGTAATTTGGTCAAAATTGATCAAACGACATGGTAGATATACCAAGTAAACATAAAATATTTGTATGCCCACCATTTAGAAAATAAGTGCCTTCTCTCTTTAAATTGCATATGTTTACATTGCCTACTATAGTATTACTTATGTACCAAATTTGGTGAGAAATTGCAGACAAACTAAAATAACCATTTCTAAATTCAATGCTTACTTGATGCAGTATCAACATGCAGAGTTTGGTTTAAATTGGTTGAATGATTCCAGAGATATGATATAGCATCATTCATTTTATTGGCTACCATTTTTAAAGTAAGCACCCGTCATGGTCAAAAACTACAAGTCGGATGACCTTACTAAGTACTCTGTGTATACCAAATTTTTGTGAAATTTGGTTTACATGTTCAAAAGTTTTTAAGGGGGGCGGAGGCGCACACAGACACGACACACAATCAGGAAAGTGATCTCATAAGCCTCTCTTTGCTTTGAAAAATAGACTAATGATAGAGCAACATAGTGCAAGCTATAATGGAGTTTAGAGAAACAGATAGCCACTGTAGTGTTGCTGTTTTCGATCATGACATACACAGGAGGGTGCCAAGCCATTCTGAATTTGCCACTGATCACAAGTAGAAATTTTCTCGTAATATAAGTTGTCAGATTGGGAATGAGGAGAGGTGTTCTTGAACCAGAAGTTGTATGTAGAAGGAGAAATGTGATCCAAAATCAGCCAAAGAGATATGCTGCCCCATTATTGTAGCGTCACCAATGCGTGACTTTGATTGACATTACAAAATACACTCATGAGCAGTTTAATTAGATATATCTGCCTTATAGCATCTAGCATCCTCTTTTGCCCCTGTGACGGCAGTGATGTGGATTGGCATGGTCTCCGCAAGGTACTGGAAGCGTTTGGGAGCCATACTGATCCATGACGGCTGCACAGCATCCCATAATGAATGGAGATCAGTCGGAGCAGGACCCATGGTGCGCACATCTCTCTAGACAGCATCCCAGATGTTTTCAAAAGGATTGAGGTCTAGTGACCTTGGGGCCCAGGCGAGCACGGTCCATGGAGTGTCATTCAACAACTCAGTCAAAATACGGGAGCAGTAGACCAGTGCATTGTCTTGCTGTAGGAACAGGTCTCCTGCAGGGTGCTGTGGGTGCAGAAATGGGTGTGCACAATCTGACAGCAGGCCCTTGTAACATTCGCCAGTGAGGGACAATGGCACATGTACCATACGAGGATACCGCCACCAGCCTTATTTGTACCCTGCTGACGCAAAGGAATTATTACTTTGTGTGCGTGGTGACACACTGGTACATTGCCATCGGCGTGTACCAACGTGTACCTCAATTCATCCACCCAGGTGACTTTTTTTATGCATGAAGGTCCAATTTTGGTGTTCCCATGCCTACATTAATCATTGAGCCTTGTCACATGTTATGAGCAGAGGTGCCCTGTTTGGGCGGTGGCTTTTGTACCTCATAGTGAGTAAGTGGTTCTGTATTGTATGGCTGCTCACAGGTCAGTGTGGTCCAATATTGAATTGGCAAGCATCCTGCTGCATTGTGGCCTGTCTATCCACTGTTACCAACCAAGCTAGCAGACAGTGACCCCTGTTATTGATATGTTGTATGCGACAGCAGTTGTCCCTGGTGGTGGTGGTTTTACTAAAATCCATGAGCTCACTGCACACTCTTGACACAGTGGCACATGGAAATCCAGGTGTGTGTGCATCTTCGGAGATGCAATGCCCCATACCTCTGGTTCCAACAATCTGGCTACTAAAAATGTGCTGAGATCGTGTGTCTTCCCATTCTCTTTTTGACTGTAACTCAGATGGTCATTATAAGGTCTGATGACATCCCATTCATGCGTGGTCAGGCACTATTCCATCCGAGAAGGCGACCACAATGTCAGTTCACCAACCGAGCAGGTGTGTCTAATTCAGCTGCTCATGAGTGTATAAAAACCGTAATAAGTAGAGGTCTAAAAATATTCAATTTCTTAAAAATTTATTGTAAATATTTTTTTTTGTGCTTTTGGATTATTTTGACCTACTGTGTAAATATTTTCCAGGCATGAAACGGAGTATATCACGGTTGATGAAAGATACCACGCTTATCCAGGATAAGACATTGGCCAATGAAGTGTCCATGGTATGTACTGCAAGCATTGCAATTTATGATTCAGTTGTCATATTTTCTTGATTTCTGAACTGAATTCTGAATGTGGTTTTACTTTGTAATATGGGTAGGTGGGATTCATGTACAGTATGTTGCAAAAGTACATGTCAATACGCGAAGGAAACAATCCTCATGTCTAGTAGAAGAAAAAACATTGTGATTATAGTTACTGAAGTGCTTCATTTTACTACAGCTCCCATTATATTGTATGACCTACGAGCTGGATCATGTTTGTGTGGAATGCCGTTACAGCTGTAGTGTGATGGCAGCGCCATACCAGACTTGTTGAACCGACTGTTTACTCAGATGCAACGCACTATTTGATGTAGCATTGAGCTGGAAGTTTCAAGTGTTGCTCGTGCATCAGTCGGATGTGGATAGAGTTAGAGAATGGACTGTTCAAATATGAAATATGCACATTTCATGTATGGGTTGGCAGACAGTAATGGCAGTGCCTCACAATGTTTGTATTGTGCAAGATTCCCAAAACAACGGTGCCCAGATAGAACATTTGAAGCAATCCATCACCATTTGAGGGAACATGGAACGTTCAAGTCCGCCACTGGCGATGGGGAGGCCAAGACGGACGAGGACACCAGAGTTGGAGGCGGCAGTTCTGCACGTGGTCGACGAGGACACCAATGTGAGCACACTGCAAGTAGCTACTACATTTAATGTTGACCATATGGAGGTGTGGAGAGTGTTGCGAGATGGCGAAGTGAACACGTGTCGCTGGTAACTCCTGAGAAAAGTGTCTTCAAAGGTGGTGTTTGTGAAGGAAAATATGCAAAATCGGAATGTATCAATAGTGTAAAGGGAAGTGAAGTGGCACATATGTAATAACAATATTATTGAAGTTAATTTACAATCTTTACTTTAAAAAAAACCATGACGTATGTTACATGTACCGGCATGAGGCAGCGACAATTTAGCCACAATCATCCGGAATACAGTGGAAGAAACGCTAAGTAGCAGTGACATTGTTGCAAATCGCTGATGTGGTCACTGACTTGGTGACGAAGAAAGTAATATAATGACTAGAAGAAAATATTGGATTCAACTCAAGTGCTTGTGACGTTTTAAAACAATTCCGTGATCTGGAGGATGAGATTAAAAAACTAAAAGCTGAATGTGCAAGAAGAGATGTCGATCTTGAACAATACCAAAGATGCAATAATCTACAAATTTTGGTATCTAGGAAAAGGAGAACTCAGACAAGCTGGTGGTACGCCTCGCCAGGCAGATAGGTGTGAACATTGAGACCTCGACATAGATCGCAGCCACAGAGTGGGCAAGAAGAAAGATGGAAGTGCATGACCAATTATAGTTTAGTTTATTAGTTATCAGAAAAGAAGAAACGAGCTATTCCTCAGCAAGCAGCACCTCAAGGGAACGGCAATGATCATCAGAGAAGACCTCACGGCACCGAGAATGCAACTGCTTCAGGAGGTCATTAGCAAACTCTGAGTCAAGAGCACGTGGACTGTAAACGGTACCATCTTCCTGAGCCGGGATCAGCTAAAAAGAAGACCTACAATAAATAATGAAATCCATGTATGATATTCTTATTTCAAGGACAAAATGCTTGAATTGAGTCCTAATTAAATTGTTTGTTATTATTACCATCACGTGACAGTACTGTTATCATTCTGTTTCTCTTTTCATCTATATCTTTACAGTTTTTAATTTTAATTGGGACTTCTTGTACCCGGCAGCTCCTTATTACGTAACATTTACGAGTAAGTTTCCTTTAATAATTAACTCATTATCTTGAAAATCAACTGTAATCACTAGGTTAAAAATTCCAAATCAGTAATTTTATTTAACATTGCTTTTAAGAAGAATCAATTAGAATTTTTCTGGTGAGTAAATTATTGCCAATTCTTAGACTGTAAGCTATTTTTTTCGTATTATTTATATGCCAATAAGCAGTATTATTACTTAATATAGAAACTTTTTAACTGTGTTTAAGAATAGCATTTGTAGCTCTGACTTTCTATTGCTTAGTTTCATTACAATAAGAGTAACAGTTTCTTTAGGAAATTATTTTTATAAATTTTATCAAATTACCTACATTTATTAATTTGCAGTCGTGATGTCATGACCAGTAAAACAATTTTAAAGCATGTGAAGATGTTTATACTCTGTACTACATTTGCTATGAGGAAGGGTGAGAAACAGCTTACATCCTTATAGCTGGACTTATTTTGTTCATCCCTGAGGACTCACTTCAGACATGATAATGGTTAAGTCACCTAGCATCCCCGGCCAGACATTCCACAGCCCCTTGTAGTTTACAGTTAGGGTCACCTTCCTCCAAGGTCACGCTTCACCCTTACAGTTGCTCTGGACCCATCTCTAGAAGTCAGCATGCTTCACTTCCCAACCTTTACAAAATCTGACTTGAAAATGTGTAATTTAACATCCACATGGAAAACAGGGAAAAGTCTAGGAATTTCACATGATAGGGAAATATCAGGGAATTTTAACCTGGGTTAGGGAAAATGTAAATTATTGCTACTTGGCAAAAGTTGTTAGTTGTGTGAATACAGAATAATGTAATTGTGAGCATGTGTGTTTTCAAATTTCAATTTTTAAGTTTGTGAACTGGCAATAATACATCTTTAACAAGTGACATAGGGCCTATACGTACAAAATAAAGTGTTTGTGTATTTGTAATGGGCACTTGTGTGAAGTCAATAGCTTGTATCGCGAAAAATAATGATGGGCTGAATTACATTTTGGCCCTGCTTGTTTGGTCTGTTGCAGTGTAATTTAACTCAACTTCATTGATAGCATATTTTTTCTGTCAGCGGTGGAAATATATGGTATTGGAAGGTTTCATTCCTGAAAATAGGTCAGGGAAAATTGTAAAATTCTGTCTGGAAAACTGGGAAAAGTTAGGGAATTTCAAAATAGAACTTCAGTGGACACCATATTTAAGTGTACTATCTCATGTGCGTAACACAGAAGATGTTAGGAATATCATTGTGACAAACACTACAATTCACATCTTTGTAATAACTGAAACGTGACTATGCCCGGCAGTTCCTTTGGCGCTAGTGGAAATTACAGATTACACGTTTATTAGAAGAGACGGTAGGAACAGTTTGAATTGTGCCTAGAAAATGAACAGATATCATACAAAATTGCTATTGGTTTAGAAGATTTTAATAAAAATTTATTGATTAAAACCGTAATGGACGTCAAATATATTAATCACATAATGTAATTTTATGGCTTTAAACAGATGATAACCGCCCCAACCGGAACTACACCCTATTCGGAAGCTTTGATTGACCTTATAATTGTTAGGAATGATATCAAGGTGACGTACGTGGGACAACACAACTTACTTGGATTTACGGACGGCAACCATGTTTACGTTAGCTACTCTTTTCCGACACCCCTTTATGAGCCAAATAGTGTACTAAGACATTGCTATAAATATGTAAACCTTAAATTGTTCCACAAGCATTTAAAAAATATTAACTGCCAAGCAGCACATAGGCATACTTGTGAAGATATTGACGAAAAAGTTAACCCTCTAAATGCCATATTAGTAGACATATTTGATGCTCCACTTAAAATGAGAAGGCATAAAATAAAGGGTAACCCGTGGATTGCATAGGAAATTATATTGAAAATGAAAAAAATAGATAGAACAAAGAAATTATACCGTAAGTAAAAAATGGAAGCAGATTTTCAGAATTACAGAACCCTGTGAAACTCTGTATAATATATAACTCGTCTTGCCAAGTTATAATATTTTAGTGTACCAGCTGACATTCACAAAAATAATACTGAAAATCTCTGAAACAATTTTAGCCGTTTTAATTTTAAAAAAACATCCGAACGGTTCACAGTACCACCATTTTTTCAGCTGGATAAAATTAATAACTACTTTGTCGATTCCAGTCAAATATTACAAAAAACAGCTCAAGATGAACACAAAATTCAAAAAGACCATAATAACATCAACACACATTTGTTCTTTAGGCCAGTACCTGAAGATTATGTATACAATATAATTAATTCAGTAATCATGCAAACAGTAGGAACAGATGGGATTGATATAAATATGGTAAAACTCTGCACACCATACTGTGTTCCAGCAGTAACCAATATAATAAATACGTCAATTAATTGCTCAACATGCTCTGAAAAATGGAAAATAGCAAAAATAATACCCATTGCGAAAATCAAACACCCAACTGTATACAAAGACCTTAGACCTATCAGTATTTTACCTGTAATCTCTAAATTCCTTGAAACAATAATCCACGCACAGTTAACTGAATACCTATATGTGGATGATTTGTACTATGAGAAACAATCAGGCTTCCACCCACATCACAGCACAAACATTACTCCCGTGGACATAACTGACCTCATATACACAGCTAAGGATAAATCACAATTAACGTTCTTAAAATTATTAGACTTTTCGAAAGCTGTTAACACCGTAAATCAGAAAAGGTTGTTTGAAAAATTATCCATTATCGGACTATCTACGTCTAACTTAAAGTGGTTCAGAAACTATTTCAATAATAGTTTCCGGTTTGTAGAAGTATGTATATGTGAAGGAATAAAGAGCTTTGCCGCTATAATGACTAGGACTGGGGTACCACAAGGATCTATCTTAGGACTGATATATATTTATACACACACACACATATATATATATACACACACATATATATACACACACACACACATATATATGGGATTTTCCACAGTGCTTAAGGTATCTAAACTGTCACCAATATGCAGATGACGCGCAACTGTATATTACGTGTTCTCGATATGACTTCTCACAGACAGTGGAAAAAATAAACGAGGATCTTGAGAGAATCAATAAGTGGTGTAGTGAAAACAGTCTTAAACTGAACCCTTACAAAAGCTCCTACATAAAAATTGGAACCACACATATCATTGAAACATCACAAGTTCATCCACTAATCAAAATAAATAATGATGTGATTCCAGAGATCATCACGGCTAAGAGCTTAGGTATACAACTCGATTCATATCTGAACTGGACTAAACATTGGTACAAACAGACTACTATCGGCTAAAGTACCTCCAAAAATTTAAACACATTCTACTGACAAAATTAAAACTTAAGATTAGTGGTTAGACCTAACACCTGACCACGGACATTTCACTCATCACAAAACCAAATTAAGGGTCTCCAACCCACAATAGTTCTTTTTATAAAAAGTAATCCACGTACTTAGCAAGCAAATAGTGGAATGACTGTCCGCCAGAAATAAAATCCTACCGGAAGAGACTTAAGTCCTCTGTAAGGCTATAGACCTATATTCTACATAAATTTGTAAGTGCACTAAAATACCTTAAAAACTAAATTGTGACAGAGTTAGATCATTTGAAAATAATTATGTCGTAGATGTAGGTTAAGCACATTAGTTAAAATTAACTCTAGAAACTTATGTTTTTTTTTTCCCCCGATGCTGTTGTTATTTTGCGGTTTAGTGTACACATATTTGTAATATTCTTTGATTAATTTAATTAGTTTATATTAACTTATTTAAATTTTTTTATTATTGTTCCCCCTCCTAAATTGCTGGTGTTAGAGAATGTGATGTATATTTTTACGCATATTTCTTGAAAACCGGCCTACGGCCTATGGTTGAACTGTACCTAAGTAAATAAATTAAATAAATAAATATGCTGTATCCTTACCATTTACAGCATGTTCAAGCCCTGACATGAGCAAATTTTTCTGCACAATGTACGTTCTGCCTTTGGTTTGTCCGACATTGTGTGAACCCTGCTTTCTGTGAATAGGTGTTGTTTACGGATAAGGTAACATTCTAACGGGACCAGATCATTAATCACTACATTAAACACAAATGGGAACACGAAAATCATTGCGCAATTATACAAGCACGGCATCAACAACAATTCACAGTGAATGTTTGGGCTGGCATTGTTGGCGACTGTTTAGTGTGACCACCTGTTCTTTTGGAAAATGTCCCATTACAGATACGACAAAACATGTACTTTATGCTTGATGGTGCTCCTGTGAGTCGATTACGGATCTGTTTTTTCCCGTCGTCATAAAGATGTGACACAGGTAAGACGTTTGATGACAAAATGCGACCACCGATCCATTATGACGCGACACACGTATGGCAGCAACGTGTTTTACGTGACGCCCGAATGTGACTGCCTTCGGTACGTCGTCACGTCATAAGGCATGTACGAGATAAAGAGCAATGTTTCTACTGGGAAAGTTTTCTATGTAATTAGCAACATTTCGCTCGCAAACACCGTAATACTTCCTTCCATGAATTGATATATAACCATTCCTTCGGATGTGTGTGCTACATTCTATATGCTGTACCATTGTAAGTTTATATTTTTATAAGCAAACTAAGTTAGCCAATTAAAAATCGCAGAAAACATAGTGAACAGTTTTAAGATAAAAGTGTGTTAGTTTTGCAAATTTTTTTGTTAGATGTGTCTGCACTACAGTTTGGAAAAATCATTTACAGCATGTGCGCCATCAGCAACCTACACGCTCAGTTAAAAAAATTTTCAGATAGCAGGAAGCATTCTCAGTTTACAACTGTCCCAAAAGATAACGGTAAAGTTGACATTATGTACAGTAATGCATTTTAACTCGCGGAAAATTATCATCTAAAGCTTTCAGCAGTGTGCCAAAACTTCCAGTTTTGAGCCACAATAAAGTGGTGTACATTAAGTCAAAGCGGGTTATTACAATAAATGTTGTAATGCTTATTAATATTGCATGAATTTTATATTTTGGTGAGACAAAATTTACTGTGCGTTACATTGGATATGTTGATAATGCTTTGAAATGAAAATGAATAATATTCTGAATGGATTAAATTAGTTAAACTACATTCTGCAGTAAAAGATTGCAATATTTTTAAAATTTTTTAGATATTTTTTTCTCGTTTACTGGCTAATAAGCAAAGATCCTTAGTATCAGTACCACCAACATACGCAAATTTTATGAGGAACACATGTCACTGTAACGACACCTGAGGCAAGACAAGGCAGTTAAGTCACTCAGAAACATAATCACTTTTCAGCACGTCATAACGAGGCCATCACATGAACGACACGTCCTAAGCAACATGTCTTCTGCAGAAAGGTCCGTAATCGACCTGCTGCTCATTCCTCTGTTCATGCTCATTGGTGCGTGCTGGATAGATAAGGGTGGGCCAATACCTTGGCCCCTGCGGAGTCCTGATTTGAACCCACTAAACTTTTATTTGTGGGTACATATAAAAGCACTTGTGTATGCAACCCCAGTGGAAGATGTGCGAATACTTTGTAACAGTATTGTGGAAGGCTGCGAAACAATCTAGAATTCTCCAGGGATTGATACATCAATGCATCCTGGAGTCCATGCAACAGCAGGTTGAAGCATGTATACGTGCTGATGGAGGGCATTTTGAACATTTCCTTTAAGTCTGTAATGTGCCATTGATAAGCTTCTGCACATCTGTAATCAATTTCTGTGCAATTCCTAATCTTCTGTTGTGTAGTATAGTGGGTAGCGGTGCCGTGTACCATGCACACAAAAGCTGCAATGGCTATCCACGCAAACGTGATCCAGCTCACGGGCCATACAATGTACGTTATGTAATGGGAGCTGTGGTAAAGAAACAAAGCGTTTCCGAACCTATGTTCATATAACATTTTTTATTCCTTTAGACTTGAGGATTGTTTCCCCAAAGTGGTGACATGGATTTTTGCAACATTCTGCATAACTGGTACCAAAATTAGGTTTAGCTCAAACTGTTGAATTGCTAAGAAGTTCATATTGAATTTCAAAATTTAATTTTAGATGACAGCATGTTGCAACATTGCGTACTCTTTGGAAGAATATGATTCTGTTATTTGCACTCGCTGACTTTCTTCACAAGCTTCCTGATTTTTTTGATAAAACAGCAGCAGTGACATGCAAAGTGGAAAGACTGAGTCCCTTTCTAATGGTGTTGGAAAACATCAGCCACCACTGCTTACGACCACCTAACAAATCCTTAGGTGCTATCACAGGAGGAATGGTACTCTTACTAGACATAATAGGGGGAAACATATAAAGCAAAACACAGGCCATATTGAGTTACTTCAGTGGCCTTCATCAGCTATTAGAACCAGATAAAAAGAATATAGCTTGCACTGTCTTTGGTTTCACAAGATGGTAAGCTATGTGCTGTTAATACTGCAAGCACAATTGTGTTTGCAGATTAAGTATGGTGTCAATTGTCTAGTCCTGCACATGTGATACCAGTTAAAAAATATGTCAAAAGCGTTGGCAACATGCCAGTGTCTCCTGAAACTTCTGTGAATTTCCATTAAATTGTTTGTAACTGAAAATGAAAACGTGTTTAGTTCTATAAGAATTATCCTGTAGGTATTATATTGTTTCTTATGCATTTCTCAGTAATGTTTTCATTCATTGGTTAACTTGATAGATTTCCTTTCTGCACAGAATGTGAGTAGCAAGAAGAGATGAATGGAATGATCAACTTGAACAACTATAAGGTTGCCTTTGAATGGCACACTACAACCTGTGTACAAGCCCTTTCCCACCTTCTGCAGTGTCTCATTTGTATGTCAGCCAGCAATATTCAGCAGATCTTGGTGTTGGGTAATATAACAGCCCAGAGGCATGTGGATACGAATTGGCCAGATCTTAGGTTACATCTGGGCTTTGTTCAGTTAACAGTAAGGAATAAAAATTGTCATAGATACAGGGTTCTCAGGATAAAATTCTTTGTTGATGAAAATCAGTCAACATCTTATGAGACAGAAAATTCCAGCATATAGCCTAGATGCATTTTTATGACGTGACAATAAATGTTTCTAACATTTAAGTAGCATCTTTATAAAAGAGCAGTAATATTTTTATGTTGCTTAAGAAAAGTTTCACATATTCTACAAATTAAAAATAATTTTGTTATCAATGAAGGAAATCTCAAATGAATAATTGAATGTGTGATGGGAAGTCTGTGGAGTCACTGATTACTGTATTTTTATATTGCTAATTAGGGAACCAATAAAATTAATTAAACTATGGAATTTATAAGAAATTTATATATACATATTTATTTATACATTTAATTAGACTATAGAATTTATAAGAAATTTATATGTATCTATAAATTTCATAGTCTAATTAATTTTATTGGTTCTCTAATTAATAATAATTTATAAATAAACTAATTGTGTGTGTGTGTGTGTGTGTCACAAGTAAAATAGTGGTCTTATTTAAAGGGAGAATAAAAGATACAAATGAAGTGTAAGCTGAGTTAATGCATGCAGATATATGATCACATTGAAAACTAAATATTATTAGTAAGTGCCCGAATTTGAATGTTATCATATGTTTACTCGAATATTCATCCCCATTTTCTATCCATTATAATCATTGTTTTTTTTTCAGTGTGTGTTATATGATGACCAGTATGGACCAGCAGCAACAACATACAAACAGTGAGTTTTTTTCATTTAATTCTGATCAGCATGTGTGAATTATTATTTTATTTTGGCTTATTTAAGGAATATTTTGAGACTATTACGTGTGTTTTAAAATTTGTTACATATATTTATTGTTTGTGTCCTCTTGACAACACACCTCACAATGAAAGAAAACTTAAAATGCCAAGCCAGCAGTCATATATTTTAATTAGTTCAAGAAGTGAGGCTTTGAAAAAAAAAAAAAAACAATATGTACAGGTTACAAAAGTTACAAAAAAGTAGCAAAACTATCAGTTTGGTCATAAAAGTACAAAATAAGAAGTAAATTGTAATGAAGGTCTAGTAGAATGAATCATTTGAAAAAAACATTTTTCTGTGCAGCTATTCTACAGATATCATTTTGAAGTCTGTGT
>NQII01009265.1:0-55103 GCA_002778355.1 Clitarchus hookeri | reverse complement strand
GTGGCAGGCTATTCCATACAAACCATTTATCCTCTGGATAGCAAGTATCGCGTGGCAGGTTATTCCTTACAAACCATTTATCCTTTGGATAGCAAGTCTTACAGAAGCTTCCGCCCGAGCTTGTACAGAACATTGTGTGGTGGGTGGTACACAAAATGGACAAATTCCACTTTCTGAAAACACGTGGTATTTTTCGTCTCCGTGGATTAGAAGCGTTTTACAGCAAGGGCGACCTACAGTAAGCGTATATAAAGGCCTAGCGGCCTTTACGCGCAAGACCCTGAACTTCTGTACGTTCTTTATTTCGTCGATTTAGTGGTGACCCTGTAATTTTACGATGAAATAAAAAATTAAAATGTGTGCTGCATGTCACTAACTTGAGTAGCCTAACGGAAGATTTATATGTATAAGTTACCTCGAGAAAAGGTTTTGTGAAATCAAAAAAATTTTTATGGCGGAAAAAAATAAATTTTTTAGACAGTGACAGTAAAAAATTTAGTTGTTGAAACCAAATTATTCTGGTCCACTTGTTTGGTTTTTCCCAATCCAGTACTTGGTGGATGCAACAAAGGATTTGTTTGTCTCTACGTGCCCTAAACGGTTTAGATTTATATAAAAAAATCAATTCGAAACCCAAGTGAGATGAACATACTTTTCTCTATGTTATGTATGTAATGAAGGAAAGTCTGAAGTAGATCTTAAAAGCGTATGTATGTTGTGTGTGAATTTGAAATAATAGTTCTGCCCAAGGATTTCCTATCTAACTTAGGGCAATCGATGATATATTTTCTATGCATAACGGTCCTGTTATTTTAAACACAAATGCCTCATCCATTAAAACCGATATCGAAATTCATTTTTACAGTTCCTGAAATATAACACGAAATCTTTATATTCGAGGTGGCGTTAATTTGTGAAAAAATAGTTTAAAAGTAGCTAACATTATTGAATACATTCCTCGAAATAGGAACGTGCTGTATACAAAATTCGTTGCGAATACTTGATAATGGTTTGGAATAAATACATGGAAAATAGTAGTGTGTTTTGGTATGTTCGGGGGACAAGGAAATCCAAGATGGCCACCTTGACGTCACAACATGATCGCTCGAATCTTGTTTTATGGTTACTGAGATATGGTATGTTCCCAAAATTTTTGGTAAGCCAGTAGGTTTTTGAAAATAATTATCCTCCATTGTCGAAAGAAGAATAAAATATTATTGCCCTTACAAATTCTTGAAATTGTATAAATTCTGGTGAATTTATGTGAGCTGGTTCAGAAGTTTTTAATGAGTCACATGCACACATACGTCCAGACACACACACGTACATCAAGAAAGGAGGTTGATCTCAGTAGCCTATCTTTCCTTTGCAGAAGAAGTCCAATTGAGCAAGGCTTTCAAAAACGCCTAACAAAAATGAAATAACTATAACTGGCATTTATCGTCCCATCGCGTTACTCGCAAAAAAAAAAGTTGCAAGTCATTGTAGGTGGTTGGTGAAAGTTCTGTAATATTCGCCACTTTCCATTCAGGGATTCACAAAGAGACGAAACATTAGTGGTCCAAGCCCCAAATATAGAAGAGAGGAATTGTAACATTTCGTTATTTCTAAGGAAAATCAGGTATTACGGAAATTGTAAAAAAAAAAGAGACTCTGTTATCCCAATGATTAAGAAATGAGCGAGATAACGCAGTTACACTCGCATTTGGGAGGATCTGGGTTCAATTCCCAGCCCGACCTTCCTGATTTACATGTTCTATGGTTTCCCGGAATCACTCCAGGCGAATGCTTTGTTCGTTACTTACTACAGGTGAGGTTGACTCAGTTTGGGAAGCGCTATGCTTTTTAGTTTGACAACTAAAAAGGTTTGTCGCCAGGGTGCACTGGTGGTGTATGTGTACCGGATTTTTCCATTTTGTATGTAAGTCATTGGGATAGTTGTAATATTTGTTAGTAAATACAGTGTAAAATCATCCTATTTGTATTGTGTTAGAACCTACGTAAGGAACTAACTTCGTTCTTATCAATAGAGTTAGACAATAACGAAATATGTCAAAATGTTGTTTAAATTCTGTCGCAAAATTTGGTTTAGCAAAACATTGGCTCACGCAAGTAATTGATTCAAATATGATATCTGAGTAGAAAAAATAATAGTGAAAAATGTTAAATAAAAATATAGTTTTTACTGCTATCATGCGTAGCTGTTTTCTGGCAAGGGGGGAAAAGCAAAAAGTTTTTTTTGATGACATCTATATTAATTTCGCACTAAAATTCGAATCCTTTCCCGAATCCTCTGAACAACTTGCTCTGTCTCTAACGACCTCGCCGTCAGCGATAAGTTAAGACCTACCTACCAAAGGTTCAGATACATCAGATAGTCATTTATTTGTATGATACTTGTTGGTGCACGGAAGTAATCGTGGGCGCGTACTCATTACAAAAGCCTTCGCTTTCCCAATATTTAATTGCACCACTTTTTCCCCTGTGACCCGTACATGGCTGGTAATAAAAGAAAAAGCTTAGCTAAATATTCCCCTACTTCCCCTTAGTGCCCCCCCCCCAGAATGTTGGCTATAAATTCTGTACCGATTTTCCATATTCTTGACCCCTCCCCCTCTGCCTGTTTTTACCGTCCCGTCCATACACCTTCTCGCCTCGTAAGTGTCGGCTGACGCAAATTTACGATCTTCGGCGGCAAAGGAGGGGAAAAAATACTGCAAAGCTCCGGCGCACTTTAGTCGACGGTATATATAGGTGAGCGCACGTGTGTGACCCACGTGCGCATCACGGCTGCGTTAACTCGAGCGGGGGAGATTCCGACAGAGAAATGATGTGTACGTAATCTGTCGCCGTGCTAGTTGTTCAGAATTTACGTCTGCGATTTACTGTGGAAGGCCTCAGGCTGAAACAGTCTTAGATATAACACAACGGGAGTTGTGTTTTATACATAATAATCATTTTTATTTCGGCTGTAAAATTTTAAGCATAGATTGTCTTTCTTACTAATTTAAACGAATTTACATTGACGCAAATGTTTTATGGGCTCTATGTTTTGTACATGCTGCAATAAATTACACATATTTTGTTTCTTTATCCAATTAAATTTTATTTAAGACAGCGTCAATATTAATTTTTACTATTTTATGACACCTTTCACTTAAGTGACAATGGTAGTTACATAAAACAGATTTATTTCTCAAAAATTTTATATTTTAAATCTATTTTGTAAAAGTGCAAATAGTGTTTCAGTGGCTGATTAATTTTATTAACGAACATATCAGTTCCTTTTACTAATATCACTTTTAGTAAAATTTATTTATTTATTTTCAGTTGAATTAATACGAAGAGTATAATCAAGAGTCATATCATTCCAGAAATATTATTCAATTTAGGTGGAATGTGCCTTTTATATTTTTCGTTTCATTTTGCATAACGAATAACATTGAAAATTTTCTGAGTTGAATTCCGCCCTATTCTGTATTCACTGCAACGTTTTTAGAAAGTTTGTCTTTCGTTTGCATCTACCTTGGAAAAAATTCAGTATTTTTTACTTTGTTAGTAACTTTTATTTGATTTTGTAGTGTAAAAATGTATTCATATAAAGTTATTTTTAATAAAACCACAAAAGAGTGCTAAAACAAAATTATCTCATTTTTAAGAAATTCTAAAATTGAAAATTTTTATCTTAAAATCACATATTCGAAAGAAAGTTAATAACATTTTTGCTACATCCCCGTAATGAAAATAAACCGTTTTTACGTGCAATTAATCCAATACAGTGAAATCTTAGCTAAGAAATAAAATTATTACTATTTTTATAAGATTTCATTGGGATCTTTTTTACTGTTATAGCAAAATTAATTTCTAAATTATAATTTTATTCTAAAAATTAAGTGCAAATAGTATTACATTTATTATAATTTGTATCCCAAAATAATATGTAACTAACTGTATTTGATTTACATTTAGTAATGGGAATTTATACTTTCATTTCAAAATATGATGCACATGTTTATATCTTTACTTTAGAATTTTTGGTCAGATGACTTCCTTGTAAAAGAAAATACGAACAAATTTAATATTTTTTTGGTGTTTGCAAAATAAAAAAAGTAATTACTTTTACGACCGAAAGTTAATAGCAACCCTGAATTTATTTTTAGCTTTCTGAATTTTCGGGTTACTAGACTCCTGGTAATGACAGGTTTTTTTATTAAAAATCTATCTCGTATTTGCGGCCATGTTCGTGAGAATTTTACGGTCAGAATTTTATTCCAGCCAGTTTACGGTTCCTGTTTTATGGCGACGAAATACATAAAAAAAATATATTTCTTACTGTGACAGTTTTCGCGTGCACATTTTCACGAGGTGGTTAACATAAAAGAAATATAACTGATATCCAAGAAAATGTCATTTCGTCAGAAAAAATTAAGTAGGTTATGGTCGCCATAATTCACTTCTGCAGCGTACGAACTGCATTAGCAGAACTGTGCATAAATATGCATACGTAGTTGGATTTCAAGATAGGGCACGTGAGAAATACTAAATTCAACTAATCCACACTGTGACAATAGTCACTAGTTTCCCTTCTGCACTTTTTATCAACTTGTAGTCAGGCAGAAATTCTTCATCTATTATTTCAGTTCAATTAAATAAAGGAAATCGCGAATGAAACATGCATCACACATTGTTGTAGCGTCATACCGTGCCCTTCCAAACAAAGACACGTTAATTAATAGCACACATTGCGACAAGATAAATTTATGCAGAATAGAGCACGTGTGATGCTAATCAGCTTGTTTTCTTTGAGGTAACATCGAGCGCTGGATTTTATTGATTGAGGTGTTATTTTAAGTTACTGTTTCACAGCAAGGCGCAAGATAATGTGTCAGTGAGTTTTGTGGAAAAATGGCGATTTCCTTAGATTTATAAATGCACTGCTCCCGAAAACCAATCATTATGAGACTCCACCAGAAAATTATGTTCATTGTGAAACTGAAGGCAAAGTTAACGCTGTTTTGTCCCTATAAACTACACCTGGCATTTTCAAATCCCGTGCTTTGGCATTTCGACCCGACTTCTTGACGTGGCAGCCAGTCGAGTGACTGCTGACCTTGCCGATGTCTTCTCATCTGATATCCTTTCTCAACACCAAGAGACGCGGGAACGCTGCTTCCATTTGGAGGAGCCGCAGTGGTCCAGTGGTCAGACAACTCTCCTCCCACCTAGACGAACCGGGCTCTATTCCCGATGGGGTCACTCCCGGATTTTCGCATATGGGAATCGTGCCGGACGATGCCGCTGGCTTGTGGGTTTTCTCGGTGATTCCCCCGTTTCCCACGCCCTTGCATTCCGGCGCTGACCCATACCCACCTCACTTCATCCTCATCGGCTCTCGTGACCTCGATGTCAAGAGCCGCCCGCACCTGTCCACTCGCCCACTCCCATGTGGAGTTAGTTAACTGTGGATTTTTTTAGTTGCAGTGGTATTGTTTTTTTTATAAAAACATCACCCATTTGAATTTCTGGACTTTATCGAAATTCCGTTAGGTGCATCATCAAAACATAGATATTAATTTTTTGTGTTATTGCTCCAAAACAGCTAATATTGATAGCACATTTAAAAAGTGGCTTTTTAAAGAAAATCTTCTTCAACTACAATTGTCTACGTGTAAATATATCAAGAACTCACATTTAGCAGTTCGAGCGAATTGATATAATTTGTGTTGACAAATTCCACTAAATCGATTTTGACTCATCTGATAACAGATATATAAGAAGTAAACTATATAAACGATAACGATTTCCGTTCTATAAAATCTGCACCCGTAACAAAATTTTTGCATCTGTTATTTAGTATGTTAGCTTACGTTACAATTTCTTATATTTTAAAATTAAAGAAATTGGTTTTACCACAGATTAAAATATTTGTCACTTTGGAAAGTGTCTGTCAATGAAAAACAATACGAATAACATATGTCATTAATAAAATTATTTTTTATTTTGTGTTAAAGGGAGTTTTAGTAACGTGGTCGCAGAGCCTCTCGTGCCCGACCACAGGCGGTTGATGCGAGTGCAGCTTTTAGATATCAGTTTCGTTTAACTCGATACGAAAGCCACCAATCGCCCCAAAGTGGTCTGCAGATAAATAACGTGACAAAATTTGAAACAAAAATTACGAGTGATTGGTTTTCGGGAGCAGTGCATTTTTAAGTATTAGTGAATCTCTCTTTTTTTTTTCCCACAAAACTCACTGATACATCTCGCATCTTTGTGTGAAAGAGTAACTTATAATTTTAAAAATACCAATATAGCTGAACAAATGCATTTTTGCCACTTTTAAAAAATTCTGTACTTTTAATTGTTACACGTTACGAAATGTTATTAAATATTATTATCAAGAAAACCAAGGAATGAAAGTATCAATGTTCTGCTATGGGCCTTACATAAATACATATTTATTTTGTAATCGAAATAAACAATTTTACGAAAACAACTTTTGATCAAAATTTAAATTTATTAATTAATCCCCATTAAAATTCACGTTAAAGTTTAGATTTTTTTTTTACCTGGTACGTAATTTAAAATTGTTTAAAGCAAATATGGTTAGATATGAATTTTTGAGTTTTTGCTGTGGTTTAGATTTCTTTCTGAATCACCTATTTCAAAGTTAACTCAAATTATATATTAAAAGCCAACGATGGGAACTTGACTTTCATAACCTCCTTTAACGTCAGTTAATCGTTTGTGTTTGAATACTAATGATATGAAAATAATTTAAATAATTCCGGGGGGATATATATGTATATATAAGTGTTTATAAATATTAATTTGATAGTGAAGTATGCTATTTGAGTAGTGCAAATTTTAATGAAACTAAATTTTTTTATATTTAAATGTGATTTATATAATTTAGTGAATATCTAATGTGTTTATACAACAAATCGAATTCGAAGACTGTTGACAAAAAAAAAAAAAGAGAATGTAACAACTAATACATTATATGTGAAGAAAAATTTAAAATTATTTTCACATAAATAAGCTATTTACGTTATAGACATAATTTTACTTTCATTTAGTGCAATCCATCTTTTAGCCTCTCAGCATAAAACTACAATTGATAATTTTAAATATGTAGACATAATTAGAGACAATATTTTATTATTAAGATAGCTAAAGTTATGTCTTGAAGATGTTATAAAACACACAGAACAAAAATTTATCAGCAATTGCAGGTAAAACGGCATGGTAAAAATAAAATTTCCATATTTAAAAGTAATTGAAACAATTCACCACTGTCTGACATCAAAGGAGTAATACTTTTCTCCATTAGGCATATAGTAATGTCATAAAAGGGAGGATGGCTTGTGAGACTTCAAAGGCTAGCTTGAAAGGCGGATATAAAAATACCAGGCATTACTTTGATACATTTTTCAAGGTGTAATGGATGGCAGTTCATTCTGTCTGGAAATGTTTGCGCAAAGGATGGGCTCAGTAGCAAAAATATGAACACCGTAGCGCAGGGATTCTTATTGAAAATCCTAAGTACACGTAAATGTTTGTGACGTCTGAAGGTGCCATTTTTGGTTAATTTTGGTTTGTAAATCGTTTGCAAAATAGAATTTCAGCATAAAGATATTCGTGTGTAAATAACAACAGAAAATATTTTTCGGAACTGAATTAGTAGGATATATGTAACAATTTTACTATAATTTTTGTACTTCCACATAGTGAATTTACATATTTTGAATTCCAAATGAATAATATCTTGGTTATTTAGGATAAGTTGAAGATATTATTTTACCCATTTGCAATGCAAACAAAGGACTTCCTTGGATATACACTTGCAGAAAACCGCGCACGCTATTAGTTTAAGGACGGCATACTTTATTTTAAAGCTGTAGCTCATCTTGTCGATTATACTATGTGGCGTAATTAAGCACCTAAAGTATGAGTAATTTATAATGTTTTCAAATAGTATGTGGTACTTTGGCTACGCTAATATGCTTATTTTGTCAATTACGTTCTACGCTATAGGTTAAATTAGTTAAATAATGTCAATGTTTTGAACGTTTTCGCTGTTAAATCATGCTTATCTCGGTCTACTTTGTTTGAAAAGAGTATAAGCAGGCGTTTTACCACGTGAATTTCAGTAATTTTTGTAATGTTGCCAATGAAACTGGGTTTACAGGAAAACATGATCATATTTTATTTGGCAAACACTAAGGAAAAGCTGCACCGGAATTCTTGCAATAAAAAAATTTTAATTAAGAAAATATATATTAATTAAAACTAATACTTTAATAATAGTATAATTGTTCATGTAGAATTGCATGTCGTTTGTAAAGTCTACACGAGTAGAGTTTTCGTACTTATTTAGAAATTTTAGATAGAGGTAAATCGATTCAAGGCGCTTTTTTGCGACAAAAATATAAATGCATTTAGCGTAGTTTTTATTCAGGGTAATTAAATTTATAAAAGGACTGCTTTTCAATCTACAACCCGCTTTAATGAACTGGCAATAGGGAAGTGGGTTGTGGTTGAATTTGAGAGACTTCTTTATCCTGGGGAGACAACAAGAATAAATCACGAAGAACACACAGACGTTAATGTTATGCATTCTGCTCCTAGTGGTGTATTTGTTTTGCCGCAGAAACTTGACGAGTTTCCATACTCTTTGAGTGATGTGAGGGCTATAATAAATCTGCCTATTCCAACTCAATCAGGAAGCAGACTAATTATTTCTATTTTTCTAGAGTATGTTACTTCTACACAAAGACTGGAAATTGCACATCATGCCGTGAGTAAATGGCAATGCATCAGAGACTAGAAGAAGCAAAATAAATAGGAAGGAATTTATGAGAAAAAATTTTAAACGTATTTTTGAACCTGAAGCGATGAAATCTCCAAAGTCATATAAATCTTTGCCAAAATGTTAAGAATGCAGAGAGAAACAGTTATGCGCTGTCTGATAACTGAGTAACAGAATTTTCTTTATCTATAATAACTGATGCAATGAGTCCCTGGTAATAATTAACTTTTTTTGTTTTTTTTTTCAAGTGAGGGTTATTACTTTTAAATTTTACGTTAGTTACACATTCCCCAACCTTGAATTAATTATTTTTATTGATGTCATGTATGTGCTGTGTATCCGAAAGATATGAAGCCCTTTATTAATGCAATATTTGTATCCCTATCACAAGGAAAATGAATTTAAGTGTTTTGATTTCTTCGGTGAAAAATTATTATTCCTGTATGTTTGTATCAAATAAAGGGACTTTTATCATTTACGATTATATTAATAAATCAACATGAACATACTATTGAGCCTACTTTCGTCTGCATGGGTGAAAATAAGCTTTAACGAAGTTCTTAAAAGATTTGATGGTAGGAATGTGATGATGTCTCGTTGACAGCAAAATCATTAGAGACGAAACTAGAAACATATGGAACAGTACTTAAACAATTAAAATACACATGTTATTACACGGGATTCTAACTTAGAAATCCTCGTAAAATTAAGCTAGCATGTAATCAATTACATCACGGAGGTAGGATTTGGAGTATCAACTTCAGATATAATCAGTCAAATGTTTAGAATAATGGTGTTCACTGATCTGAAATATTTTCATAACCATCATTTTGAAAATAATTTTCTGAGCCACTAGAACTTCGTAGGTGTACATGGCCTACCGTAACGCTATTTGTTTGAGAAACTTTGGTGGGAAACGATTGATTGGTCTCCGAGATATGGGAAAGTAACCATATATTCGTATACGCGGCAATCTTTCAAAATTGTCTAAAAAAAAAAGGCTCTGTTTACGAAGGTTCTAATATATGTATACTGTCAGCATAAAAGGTTTGATTGAATGTGGTAAAATTAAAAACAGACATGTCAAACATATCAAAATATTTATATGGCTGTCATTTTGAAAATCAATGTCTGATCCCATTTTAATTACGTAACTTTGCATGGTCTTCTGTAGGTTTGAAAATTTTTGGTGGAAAATAGTTGAATTGATTCGAAAATATGGCAAAAATGTTTAATTTACTCACCTGGCACTATTTTACAAAAAGGACAACAAAACAGTATCTCTGAACGTGGAATCGATGCTTCTAATAAATACTGTTCGCGTACAAAATTTAGTTAAATTTAGTTGAATCATTTAATGGATATAACTTTTCAATCTATATTATTTACATAAACCCCATTAAAAAATGCTTGCCGCACCGAAAACATGTTAATTTACATAACCTAATGTAACACTATTTACGTGAAATTTCGGTACGAATCGGTGGATTTGTCCTCATTAACACAACCTTTTTCATGTGAAAATCCTCATTAATGTAGGGCAAAAATGTTATATATTAGAACATGCTATGATTGTCATAGATACAATATACAACGTTAAATTGAAATTCGTTTCACTAAAATAAAATGTTTTTACAGCCACCATTCTGAAACTAAGATACTTGAACACTTAAAACATGTAATTAATATGTCCTACCCCATTACAACTTATGTATCAAATTTAGAAGAAATCGGTCAATTATTTTTCGATATATGACACAAAAACTTTATTATTTCATGTGGATTACGGTAAAAACGTAGAGAAATGAGACTTTGTATAGAAACATTTAATGGATATAATAGATACTGCCAGCATNCGTAGAGAAATGAGACTTTGTATAGAAACATTTAATGGATATAATAGATACTGCCAGCATACAAAGTTACGTCCTAATTCATTACATGGTTTCGACACAATAGCATACCTACGTAAAACATATTTTTATATATATAATGCTGCAATGATTCTACTTTGCCAAGTTTGGTAGGAATCGGTCAATTGTTTCCCGAGAAAAATCACAAATCACAAATAATTTAGTTATTCATGTACCGTTATCTTACAAAATGGCAGACAAAAGTGTTTTAGCATAAATTATGCTTGTAATAGATACTTCCAGCATACAAAATTTGGTTAAAATTGGTTCAACGGTATGGTAGTTATACAAAATAAACCTAAAATAGTTTTATGTATCGCTATTTTGCAAGTAAGTGCCTCATAAGTTTGAATTACATACGTGTACATGGCCTGCCATAATATTACTTACGTGCAAAATTTGGCGACAATTGGTTCAGTAGTTTTCAAGATGTAATATAAAAGATTTATTATGTCATATTGTGCTTTCTTCCTCAATGGCATACATACAACGATATTCATCACTAAATTCAATGCTTACACCTTGCGCTTTCAAAATGAAAAAGTTGGTTTAGATCGGTTGAACGGTTTCCGTGATATGACGCATAAAAATTAATTTTAAAATTGCCGGTTTTTGAATGTATGTGCTCGGTGTGATCGAGAACTATAAAAATCAGGTTTCCTTACTTTGTACTGTATGTGTACCGAGTTTGGTGAAATTCGATTAACGCGTTCAAACATTTAAGTGGAAAACACACACGCACACAAGCTCGCATAAAGGTACACACACGTACACACGGATAGGAAAGTGATTTCATAAGCCTTTCTTTCCTTTGGAAAGTAGGCTGAAAAGCATCACGAATGTTGTTGACGCTGTTTGATAAGTATGTTAACAATAACGGTGATTTTGACTATTTTTGCGTTGTTTAAAGTGTCTGGTGATCAATTATGGCAGATAAAGGAGCTTTGGTGAGTTGAAGATTATAACTACCTGAACTAAACTTTACGATACCGAATGAAGCTGAAACAAGTTTTCTATTAATTTCACTGCACTTTTCATTGCCTCTTAGTAACACCCGTATTTCACTCAATCTCTTCAGAACCTGGTACCCACTGGGAATGAAGTATTTTACAACCCGAATATTGGTAGTAATGGCATAACTAAATTTACTTCACATCACTTTTAAAACCTTTTAATTTTTATTTAATATTTGGAGTAACAATAATCTATAATTCTCTATAAAAATGTATAGTGTAAGCTATAATTTTGTTTTCTGAATTATTAATGACTAATTGTTATAATACTTAAATAAGGAAACGGTCTGCACAAATCTCTGTAATACATTTAAAAAATGCCTAAAAATTAATTTCGTGGTCCTCTAAAATCGAACACGCAGAGGAGGATAAAGGTGTATATTTTTGGCGGTATTCAATTTCCCAATTAGATATCACGATATTTTTATTTTTATTTTTGCTCTAACACGCTTTATATGTAAATGTTTCGAAACGGATTTCATAATGTTTTGAAATCCATTTCTAAATTAGGCAAAGAGCGGTAAAAAAGGTTTTCCATGGAATCTCGAGTATTTACTAAAATTGATTTATACAGCTGTGCTCTTTAATCCAAATTGGTACAGATACAAATCCCAAAAATCTAAGTATGTAACAACACAAAATTGAACTTTCAATGGGGTGAAACGGATAAAATGTGTTTCCATACAGACTATAATATATTTTAAAAACGCTCCAGTATTTCTTGCTTTACAATATGTACTCCAAATTAAAAAAAAATATCTAATAAACGATGTTAGGGTTTTAGAAAATGCTATCTGAGATGTGCGAAAGAAAATGTTAAGGTGCTTCTCTCTCTCTCTAACTGTATTGCGCGTTTGAAGCTGAGAAGCGCGGGAGAGTTAAAGTGTATAATACCGTAACGCGCGTCAATGTCGCCATCACCAGTAAGCGCAAGTGTCTGAACTAGCGTGCAGCGCTCTCATCGTGCTGTGCGCAACTATGGGACTTCAAGCGGCGACCCTATCATCTTATTGGTGGAAAGACTGTAGCAAGCTTCAATGCAGAGCCCTTCCATATTTTTGTGTGACGCAGACGCAGCGCTTTGCTGTAGTACACCGGAACGGTGTTTCTAATGTAAATTACATCGTCAAAACCTTGAAAGAGCGCACACTAACAAATTATGTAAACCGAACTGAACATTTCTTGTAATTATACAAATGTTAGTACTTGCACAAAAAAAGTTTTGTGCAAAAACCGGATTTGCAACACTACGAAAACATGCTTGCTGTATTACTGACAATTTGTAAACCGATGAAAACCTCTTCGATCAAGCACAAGCGGTTTTTACTAATATCAGGTGAGTCATCAGTTCCGAGAATTTACTCAGCTCGGACACCTGTCTCGACAGAGCAATGAGAAATGTTGACATGTGTTGAATTATTCCAAGAGGTTTTTTTAAACATTATTTAGCTATTTGTAGGTTCGTTTATTTAAAAATGTTCACTAAATTTGTGTCAAAAGTACACATTTTTTCAAAAATAATTTTATTACGCTGTTGTATGGAATATTCGTAGTTATAATAATTTGATTCGGCGTAATAAAATTTAATATCATATTAAAAAATTGTGTCGTGTGAAATGCCTATTTTAATTTCACATAAAAAATGGCACATGTAAATTAAACATTGGGCAGTATTTCAGACACCGCAGGAGGGATGCACTGTAAAAAATTTGTCTAACTGGAAATTACACATTCTTGTATATTACAAAACTATTTGATTCGCAAAATTATATTTTCTGAATTAAAAGCGTTTGTTGATTTGCATGAATAGCGTATCTGTGAATAACGAAACACGTTTGTGATGCTACAAAGTCACAGTAAACAGCCGCGCATCACTCATCACTTCTGGCAATTACACATTCAGAGAATAGCCTACCCGACTCAAGGAAGGTTGCATTTTAAAAACTGTATAAAATTTCGAAGAATGTTATTGCTGTGGCTAACATCAACAATGTGGCAAATTTGATTATAGCTTATACAAAATAGTTTCGTATATATTTTAAAATTCGTTGTTAAAAGAGTATGAACAGCAGATTAGGGCTTAAATTAAAGATCAATTGTTACTGTAAAATAAAATATTGGATTTAAGCTTAAATCATTTTGTCTAGACTATCATAATTGCAGTAAACAATATGCTTAAAAAAAGGAACATACTTAAATAAAAAGTAGCGAGAATAATTTCTCATATACATATATATACATACACATAACACTTAACTTTGATGTTTAACGGAGCCAATATTATTTTTCACATGATTTATCTTGTTTTGTGGCAAGTTTTATTTATTTGTTTTGGAACAGAGTCCGTAATATTTATTACTTTTTAACAGTTATTTTTATTTTGTCCAAAATATATATTCCTTTCTATTGTATCGTTGTGTTTGTGTGTACTTGCAAGGCCATACGACCATGCATTTTGTTCGATGGGGCAGTTTTAAGTGGCAGTAAGATGAATTTGATTTGTAACCGTCGTGATTGACCAGTGCATAAAGAACATTCTTAAGTTAAGCTTTCAAAGAAGAAGACGGACATCTTGTTACGCGACGTGAGGCAGCCAGCCCGGGTGGACTGCGCAACAGGTGTTACATTTAGATTTGTCATGGGGTAAGCCAGAGTTCACACCCCTGAAACTGCAGGCAGGCCGTCTACTAGAGACGATGACACGAAGTGTTTAATCAAGAAGTAGGTCTGTATCGCCTCCCTCCGCGTGGCTTTCAGAGAAGTTAGCATGAACTCGTGAGACATCTGTTAAGGTGTCTTTGAACTGTATGCTAGCACAGTAGGCCGTGTGCTTACATATAGAAGAAACGTCACCCAGGGCTGCTGCGCATCCGGAGAGATGCCCCGTCGGAGTATCTGATCATCGGGAACTTTAACATCATCGAAATTCTACGTTTGAGCACTAATTTCAGCTAAGAAATTACAAATAATATTTTTTTTAACCTAACACCGTTAGTACGACCTTTTAGAACAGTTTCACGCCACCATGTTGTTTTTCATACGCACTTTTCTCTCTCCGAGATGTACTACGGCAAACCTGAACTGAATCCTTGCTCTGCCGCCAGCTCATTACAAACGTTATATTTAAAGTAATTATTTTTGAAGTAGCATTTAAGAATTCTGGCATGATTTCTGAACATTTTCAAATATTTCAATTGTTAACTATCACGATGACACCAGTGTTTCAATGGCCTCTTTACCCCAAGCAGAAATATTTCAATTATATAGTTGATATTTTCGGAGCCACAGATAATCTGTTAATATGTATTGCAGTCTGGATGAATTATTTTGTTTTCCTGGGAAAGAAAAGTCAAGTTTTTCAGAGCTGAATTAAACCTCCGGACATTACTTTAAACACAGTGGCCCATTGTATTCATTTTGTAGTAGTAGAAAGTTTTTCTTCTCGTGTTCCTGATTGTGTATGTTTGTGCTGTCCACAAGTTTTGCTACGAGACTGCTGTGTTGCTAGATGTACAAATGGTACACGTTACGTCAGATTGGTCACACCAAGTGCGAGGGCAAAAGTAACTCGTCAGACTGCCTTCAAGCGTTACTAAGGCGAATCTTATTTTCAGTCCTCACACTGTTTTGTGTTATCAAGGAGTTAAATGAGCATTAATTCTGATTTTCAATAAACACGCTAGTTTGGTACTAATTTTGGACGATCGTGACTGAGCAGTTAGGGTTGGCACTCTACCTGGGAAACTCGTTACACGTGCTACAGCAGTCACAACGTCATCCTCATGTACATAGAGGTATACCGAACAGTTTATTATTATTCCGAATTACGTTTAGTGTCTCACATTGCTGTATGCTGTTGTGTGCTGTGTGTACGAGTCACGAGTCAGTCGTCGTCACGTTTATGTATTTCATTACATTTTAGAAAAGCGTTTTACGGACACGTTTGGCATTTAACATTATATATTTTAATATATATATATAACCCCTCCTTTTTTTTGCGTAACTGAATATTTTTTTTAGAAAACCAAATGTTTGTACATTTACGAAAAAAAACTATCTGGTCAACCTATTGTATATGTACAATTACAAAAGCGACAACTCTACTGATATATAAACATTGCAGCATAAATATTGGTATTCAGTAAACTGCTGATACCATCTCAGAATTTCAAGTTAAGATGTGCGCTAATGACCGATAAGTCATCACTTCCGAGAATCCACTTACGGCACGGGCTACTTCTTAACTTGGGTGACAGGGCAACGTCCATTTTGACTGATTTGGAACGGACGTGTTCCCCCATGTTACGGGTTGGCAACATTTATTTCGTAACAGTAGAGGCAAGGCTTTGTAAATTTATGTGATTGTAACTGCGATAGTACAAATACACTGAAGAGCCAAAAAACTGGTACACCTGCCTAATATCGTGTAGGGCCCCCACGAGCACGCAGAAGTGCCGCAAGACGACATGGCATGGACTCGACTAATGTCTGAAGGTATGCAGGAGGCATTTAAATCTGCGCCAATTTGAGAAAGGGTTGCACGTCTGTCACTTTTAATGATTCTCGTCAGTCGTCGTTTGTCTCGTTCGTTCACGATATTTATCCGGCCGCAGCGATGTCGAAGATTTTATGTTTTACCGGATTCCCGATATTCACAGTACACTCGTGAAATGGTCGTACGCGAAAATCCAAATGTTATCGCTACCTCGGAGATGCTATGTCCCATCTCTCGTGCGCCGACTATAACACCACGTTCAAACTCACTTAAATCCTGATAACCTGCCATTGTAGCAGCAGTAACCGATCTAGCAACTTTGCCAGACGCTTGTTGTCTTATATAGGCGCTGCCGACCGCATCGCGTTACTCTGATTGGTTCCATACCTCTGTTATTTGCATACGCACGCCTATGCCAATTTTTTTGGCTCTTCAGTGTATGTCCTTTCTTTTAATCTTTTAAAAAATATACAGAATTAATTCTTAATTCATATATTGTATTCGATAATGTTTCTCTAGAATGCTAAATGTAAAATGTGTGTTGCAAAATACGAATACATTCACATGGGTTCAAATGGCTTATTTTGAATAGGATACGATAAGTGACAAAAATAAGCAACAGTCTTCTGGGAAAAAGAAAATTCAACAGCTGTCAATAACTTTAATTTTTTACTGTATGTACAAAGTAATCTCTTTTTTATGTAGAACCAACATACTCCTTATAATTGTCAAGCGAATTACATTGACGATGCGAGCTCAGTAAAATCTTGCTGTTCCTCATTGAAGGCAAAATATCGCAAATTAACACGAGATTAAATAATTGAAAGTACTTAAAACCTATTGAACCAGAACGCTGTGTACGGCTGCATCTGTGGCGTAGTGGTTATGTGTATTTGCTTATAATGTGGAAGTTCCGGGTGCGATTCTCGTCACCTTTCTGGGGCGTGATTTTGCAGTACAATAATTCGAAGATTACTACACACTTTGTTGTAATTCTGCAGGATATCCGTTGGTAGGTTACAGTACATTGTTGTACAAATAATACTGAATACACCTGGTAAACTTTAAAATAAATGTCTTGTGAAGTTTACAAAGATTTTTTTGTGGTGTTACCTAGAGTTTTTTAGCAACTAGTTTCCAATTTTTTTTGTAGAAGTACAAAAAAAAATCTCTTATCCTTTTCTTAGATCAGCACATTGGATGCACGTTTAATAGTTTCTTCTACAAACGCGTGTTTCAATCACTTTTACAAGAAGTTCAAGCGCCAGACAGGTGGACCTCTTATCTCTTAAATGCGATGGCAGCCTGTGCTGCTTTTTTATTTAGATGACTAGAGGTATACCTATAGGATGCCCTAGTTTTATTTAAATAGAACAGATACAAAATTAATTTATGAAGGTGGAGAGAAGCTAGCCGTAGGGAAAAAACTTAATTTAGTTTATATCTGCCACAAAATTCGATTACAAACTATAATTTCAGGAATTCGTAACCAAAAAAAAAATATATATATTTTTCCAGTCTGCCGCAAACAAAATCGTTAATGGATAAAGCCAAGAAAAAAATTTGAAGTACTTAAACTCACTAGGGTGAAGCTACGGGTACCGCTAGTTATAAAATTTAAATACCACATGTACTGGCCAAGAAATAATTGTTCAGTTTGAACATGCAATTGCAATATTTTTAATGAAGTTACAATTTTGCAACAAATACCGTTGGCTGATAGTGATTATGGAACACTCCCGTATACAGGGACTGGAATGTTTTGAGGAAGAAGTGAAGCGTATTTTGTGCCTGCTCTAATTTCTTATGTAATTTAGATAAATTTAGATGGATTGTGGTCTACACTATGTTTCAGTAAAAGTGTGCAAATATGAAGCCAGGAACGGAGGCTGCATTGCGAAAAGTTTCGAGATTGGGAACGTGTGGTACGTGAAGCCAGCGAAAGGAGATATGGGTGCAAACATGTCTAACACGAATACAGGTGACCGTATTGGTTATGTGGATTATTGATATTGCGTGTGTGCAGTGTTGGCAGGTAGTACTGTGCAGGACAACTCCATTGACGTACCGGTGCTTAGTGTCTCACAAGAGTTGCTCAAAGTGACGGCCACCAACCTCAACGCCAGCATGACAGTGACGCACCAGATCCTGCCCCATCAGTTCAAATATTCTACTAGATTTGCGTCCGTTACTGACACGTGCACGTGCTGTGTTAATGCAGCGACGGCAGCGCCACCTTGCGGACGATACATGAACCTCACACGCTACCTGGGTCGTCCACACGTTTGCGCCCATATATCCTTTCGCTGGCCTCACGTTACCGATCTCGAACTGTTCCGTGATGTGAGTGTAGGATGGTAGTAAAGCATGGCGGACTCGTGCAGGATGCTCGTATACCCACCTTCTGAGAATGGTGTTTCGTGCTGCTGATTAATGCGCCAACTAGCGCATTGGCGCACATGTTCTCGAGGAATTTACGGCCGCTGTAACCACGGCGGATTGTGCGGCAACAGGAAGTGTCCGAAACGGATGTTCTCAAGCCATTTCCGAGAACTGTTTCGACGCGATTCGATTCAAGAGCCGGTGGTGCTCGCGGGAGGAAGTCGTTTATTACGACGAGAATTATAGTCTCCAGCAGTTGGCAGGAAGAAGTTCGTTAACCTTTCTGGCCATGACGGAAAAAGCAGTAATTGTGTGACGGCATGAGTGTAGGGTAGGTCAGACATTGTTTTCCCCACAATCTTAAAATTGTTAATTATTAATTAACTGGTTTCCAACTACTTATCACAAAGGGTGTCTCTCACGGGGAGAAACGTAAGAATATCTTTTACAAGGTGTTGGTAGCGGAAATACAGAATATCCAACAAAAGTGTACAAAATTAAAAATTAACTGAATTTGTTATAACAATCCTAAATAATATATACCGAAAAAAAAAAAGTTTCGTTGGGATAAAAAAAAGTGTTTGATGAAATGTAAAAGACAAATATCTAATTTGATCAACTTAGGAGTAGGAAAATAATAAACATAATTTGGTTGTATATTAGCAAATAACTGCTGATAATAATAACAGCAGGGAATACAACATTATAAAGTTTAAAATTTTATTCGTTATTTTTTAAAAAATTTAATATTTATTGTTATTTGTCATAATCTGCTGTTATTCCGCGAAAAATTTCAGGATAAGTGATTTTCCAAAACACATAAGTTCAGAACCACTTAGGTGATTGGATCATTTTAAATTGTTGCGCTTCTTCTCTGTGTGCCGCAAATTACGCATGGTCAGTATGGGAGAAACTTAATTCTGATTGGCTCACTTATGTAACAGACTGTCTTCACCAGAAGACAAGCGACCAATAGTCAAATGAGGACTGCAGGTGTGCAAATAGGATATTGAAGTATCGCCTACGCATAAAANGAAGACAAGCGACCAATAGTCAAATGAGGACTGCAGGTGTGCAAATAGGATATTGAAGTATCGCCTACGCATAAAAAACAGTTGGCCCTAGCTATAATTAATTACCAACAATTTTAGAAATTGTATGTTTTCAGTATACGATGTTTATAATGGAGCTAACTAAATACATTGTAACGTCTCAAATAACCGCTACTTATTCCTGTCACAGTTATCTCAGTTAATTTTTTTAATTAGTGTGTGCTAACGTAATATTTATTTGTTTTATTTATTATTTGTTTGTGGAAGATATATTTTTTTTTAATCCAGCTCTTAATCACATTGTTAAGTACAAGTTGTTTGTAACATCAGAAAGCGATTTTTATGTAATTATGTTTGTAAAGTCTTTCTACTTTCAGTCAAAAAGTTATTTTTTATATGAGCCGCTTTGCATAGAAAAATTTGTTGATGGGTTGCTATGGTAGCACAGGACGTTTATGTAAGACATGGTGTCGCCGTCTCGTTATTGGTGCGATGTTTAAAGACGTCGTTTAGGTATGCAGTTTTAGAAGCTTTTAGCCACCATGCTTTTCACGTCAGGCAGGTGATGACCTAGTGGGTCGCTGGCCTGAGAGATATTTTATTATGCTGGTTAATCGACACAGTACCGTACAGAAATGCAGGATGCTGATAAGGCGAAAAATGCCCAGCGTCCGAATATGAATAATTTAATTGAGCACGCGGTACCTACGCGGATTATATTTAAAGCCAAGTTTGAGCTACCGCGATTGCGTGTGGTACGGCAACGAAACCAGCTACAGAAGATATAGAGAGCTGTTGCAGCAATGAAGATTTATTTTAAGCTAAGTATGCTGAATTGTCGACACAGAGATTACTCCTGAAAAATAATTAATAATTTTTGAGTAATTNTTATTTTAAGCTAAGTATGCTGAATTGTCGACACAGAGATTACTCCTGAAAAATAATTAATAATTTTTGAGTAATTTGCCTTACGTTATGCCATCTTGGATAGTCATTTTTGTTAAAGTTGCTATATGCCTACGGAGCCCTGAACTGANAATTTGCCTTACGTTATGCCATCTTGGATAGTCATTTTTGTTAAAGTTGCTATATGCCTACGGAGCCCTGAACTGAGGTCTCATGTTCTCCCAACTGAGTTGCTGTCAGGAAATTATTTATTAATATAATTTACATATTTTATTATAATTTAAAGAAACTGAAGAGACTTAAACACATTTTTAATTGCAATTAGCTAATATAAACAAGAGCGCTACACGTATAGGTACGGCCACGCAAAGCAAAGGAAATCTTGAAAACAAAAATGAGTTGCTACAGAATACTTAGTATTTGCACATATGTTCTTTAATTCTTAATGTTTCAAGTAAAATATTTATTTTTCAATTAAGTAAAATTTGTTTCTACTCTATTCTCTGTGGGTATTCATTTGGTCAGTAGCTAGTGGTAGGTATTTGGTTTTTATTTTTTCCTAGTGTCTCTTGTGGGTTGTTCGTAGCCTACGGATATTTGGCTGTGGCAATTTTTCCAAAACTACAAAAATCTTTGGTAATATACAGGTGTGTGGTAAGATCGCATCTGACGTGTTTTTGGTTTTTGTGAAGTCCGTTCTCTGTCTACAAACTTCACAATTTGCAGCATCGTTTCAATAAATATGTTATCCTCAGAAGTAATAAAACGTTTAAATTAAATTGATATATTTCAGATAGTTTACACTTTTAACATTAAATATTTCAGTGTTTTGGTGGAGTTCAATCAAACAACGAGTAGGGCATGTTTCATAACATATTTACGGGAATCACGATTTTGACTGAATGGAAAAATAAATCGGAAAACTCTTTAGATCAAACTATTTTGCTAAATCTTAAAAGAATTTCTGATATCGTCATAAGGGATTAGAGAACATTTGTTTATAATAGAGTTTTCCCGTTAAGTTTAAGTTTTTCTTAAAAAGAAAATGTTAAATTAACCAGAAGTTGTGTTCCAATTGTATATATAAATTGCATTTTGAAAGGTTATCATTATTATATTGTTGTGATTGCAAATGGTAATCTATTCGTCATTATTTGAACGCCCTTGATAAAAGAGAGAAAAAAATACCGAAGCAGCTTGTAATGACGCAATATTCTGAATTTTTCGGGAAAAATTCTTTCGTGTTTGTGAAGCTTTGGGACAGCTTCGTAATATTTTTATCGTGTTTCAGTTTAAAGCCGTGGTGGCCAGTTTCCCGTCTTAGTTTATCAGGCGGACGTGTGCATCTGTAGGTTAAGGGGCGGACGTCTGCGTTTACGTTTTATCAGTAGTCCGGTAACAGTTTTCTTTTCAAACTTCAGTGTTTTGTAAAGCGTCAGTATTAAGTAGATTAGTTCGTTTCGGGATGTTGAATGCACTGACAGTTTTAGTTCCTGCAGCATATTTTTAGGCAAAGTCAACAAGTTTTTGTTATACGAGAAGTTAGTTTCTGTTGACGGCGCGGCAGTCGATAACGTCGTGTTGAGCTCGGGACACCTGCAGATGCCGGATGCCGGGCGCTTATCGCAGGAGTAGTTAGTGCGGAGCAGTTAGATAACGAGGGAGAGCGTACGTTGACAGGCCGTTATCACAGGAGAGGGGGGATAGGCAGTAGGATATAGGCGTCTAGCTGTCGCCCTTACAGGGTCTTAGTCGTTGAGTCTTCTTGAAGCAGTAGAGCAGTCTTCTTCAGTCGTCAGAGAGAGATACTTCACGTCGCCCGTGATGGGCCGGTCAGAACAGTAGTCGTCGTAGTACAATGATAGTCTAGATCGCATCGGGTATGACGTGAACCCCCACATCGGCAACAAAACTTTATTATTTCATTTCTCAGCCGGTGTGGGAGGTAGCAGCAGTTATTTATTCTTCGGGCCAGTTAAACCACTGTAACGCTGTTCGGTACCTGTAAATTTATATCTGGACGGTTCGTACTCTGAATACCGCTAATTCATCTGTGAACTGTGAAAATTTGTTAAATAAATATAAAGTATAAAACAAACTAACTTGGAACTTTAACTTTATTTCATAATTAACTATGTTCAATTAACTGAGACTCGGGTTTCTACCCTGAGCAAGCCTAGGCAAGTAAACCGCCGGCAGTAAGTTACAAGATGGCGCCTAACCTTTGAGGCTGCATTATTTTTAATATATTTTAACGAGGACTAACATTACAACATGGCGCCCAACTGTGCGGCATTATAATAAATATAGTGTGAAAGTTCCCCCAACGCTTTATTACAAGCTAATAATGGAGATACAGGACATGTACCAAACATTTTAGAGCCTTGTTACTGTGACCAAATATAATTAAGTCAGTTGGCTATATTTTTTAACAGCTTTGATCAAACTCTCCGTGAATGAATATGAGTCACTCAATTCTGCATTGTCATATTGTCAGTAATTCTGTACCACACTCAAAGTGTTAAATGCACTTCTGGTGTAATGTCAAATATAGGTTACATAATTATGTATAGGGCAACCTGTTTTTCGTGAAAAGACTTCAGGGTTACTTACAGTCCAAAACACTAGAGCTCAAATCCACTTTGATGATTGGATGATTTTAACCAACACGCGTTGCAGGGATCTGCCCGCGAATCATGGACACACAGTTTCGAAGTTACCTAATTCTGATTGGCCGCGTCAGGTAAGGAACTGTTTCCCGGCAAAGACACGTGACCAATGACCAAAGGAAAACTGGACGTATGCCATAGTTAGAGACCGGAAAAATTCGCGAGTTAAATGACCTGCAGGCTAAACTCTACAGTCTTATGTACAAATATGCTGACATTAAATGCACATTGGTTGTCTGCTGTCACAGGGGAAGGCGGCGATTGGGCCAGCGTTCTGCAAGAGGTGTCAAACACCGTGTGCACCAATAGCTAATGTTATATCAACACACGTGTTTTGAATTATAGCAAGTCTCAAAATGAATTAGTGAATTTTTCAGGTTTCTATCCATAGGACGTTGGAGTTTAGCCTTCGCGTGATTTTTTTCGCGAAAAATAGATGGCCCTAAATTGTATATCTACTACAATAACTGAAGACGGCGCCGTGCACACTTGGAAAAAGGTTTCATCGAATAAAACAAAGCTTGTTTAGCGCAACCAAATTATTTGTTTTTATAGGTAGAGTAAAATATTTTGTTGTTGAAACCAAATTATTTTGTTGTTCTTATTTCGTTGCCTCAAAAAAAATATTTGATTTGCGAAACTGAAGATACGTTTGTCTCTACATTCATTTAACAGTTTCTGCTAACTTGATGAAAAAAAATTGGAAGCCCGACCGAGATTTGAACTTTGATAGTTTGCGCCCAAACGCCAAGTCCTAGTAATTGTTAAACAAAATGTTATTTTATTAACCGACGTGACAATGTTTGGTGACTTATACCCACGAAGGGTGACTCAAACCGACATCCATAAATACACACCCACGCCTTATCCAGGACTTGAACCAGAGCGCCTGCGCCGGAAGCCGGCCCGCAACCAACTGCGTCACGGAGGTAAGCCGCTCAGCCAAAATGCCTACAAATGAAATACGAAAGATTTCAAGTACATACATTTCGACAACGTGAGTAAATAAATAGCCTATTTTAAGTTTTACAGCCTTACTTTTCAGTTTCCTGCTGAAACTTGTTTTATTGGGATGTTTATACCATTATTAGGCATCGTTAAATTCACTACCAAACACAGCTAGTTTTATTAATTGTCACAAAAAAAAACAAACAAAATCTCAATCTGTATTTCCGAACTAAGGCAAATTAATGATTGGCCAAACAAATATAAACCGTTGATTCCACTGAATATTTTGTTGACAGTCTAATTTATTTTGAACCAACAGTTTTTTTTTTTATAATTTAAGCGTGTATTTAGTTAGAGCAACAAAGTAAACTATCTTGTCGCGTTGAAGTAATGTATTTTTGCGTAAATATTTGCTCAAGACGTGGCCAGAAACTGTTATCAAGGATTGCCTTTAGGTGATTTTTTTCTATATTGGCTTTCATAAAACAGCTAACTTTAAGTAAACCCTTACACTTTGATTGTTTACTACATAATATTACGTCGCCTGATTTTAACATAGGTACACGAAGTTTATCGTAATATAAAGGCACCCTGATTCCTTGAAGAAGACACTGGTGACGTAATATTTCCGCGCCAGCAGATTCAAAACCTTTAGTGCCAAGTAATAACACCTCGGCAGCAGTCGAATTGCTAATTACTCAGATGGAAACAATGGACAGAGACGTGCAAAACTCGCTTTGTAATTTAACGTCAGACTACAAGTAACTGTGCACTTAATCGACTTCTGCCATAGGCCGGTAATACGTCTGACACGCCTCGCTGGAATCTCGAGCCAATAATGCATCTCGAGAGGCGGAGCGGTCAATCTTCTCAAACAAAGTCAGAAGTGTAGGTCAATCGTTAGCAGCCAATCAAACCGCTGACTGCGCTCACTTATGCATTAGTAGGGGCAGTGATATTTCACGAAAAGATTTCCAGACAAGATACAGTCCAAATCACTGTAGGGTGGTCCAGCTTCTTTGATTGGCAGAAAAAATGTTCTGTCCCGTGTTAACCGTTTGTGCACGAATCACGAAGGTTCAGTGTCGGAGTTACTTAGTCTTGAGTGGCTTGGTCAAAGACGGACACGGCACCAGCAGCTAATGCAGGTATAACAACAGCTGAGGTTTGTATATAGTATTGAAGTCTGCTGTGTGCTCCGATTTTTACGCGAATAGTCACTGGCCCTATGTATAAGGCAGTGGAGTTTATCATGTCACCGAAAGGTGACGCGAATTTCGCAGGTCTCTTACAATGGATTGCATACGATGTTACTTAACAATAACACCTTATTGGAACGTCAACAAATCGCCGTCAGATTGGTGACAGTCGGCCAGTGACGGAAGTTGCACAGTACAGTGTAGCGTACTGTGCATTCTGGACCTGTATGACAATGGTAGTTGGAAATACAGAGACCAGCACAAACTGGTGTAGGTCTTAATATCGTGATGGATACACGCGACACACTACTAGCTTCTCTCAAATGTCTGTAAGTTTGTACTGATCTCAGTGTGTTGGAAATGCTTGAACCATCAACTGACAAACTACACTCAATCCGCGGTTCCTTCATATTTTTTTTAATCGAACGTTTGTAAAAAACACCCCATGCATGGTTTGTTTGTTTGTTTCCTGAATATGCCATTTATCACAAGCGTTTTACACTTGTGTTAATATAAATCTACCTTATTTTTGGTTAAATTTGTATTTTTACAAAAATTTTATTAATAAAGTATAATATTTTATTTATAACTAACATGTATCAAGACAGAGGGAAAATATGAATGTTGGTTATGCCTGGTAAGAAATAGTTCTTATGGAAAATATTATTACACTGAGTATGCGCACGAAAGCGGTGCGTTGGCTTTCCGGTGTAATTTCCTAAGCTTTGCTTGCATGAGGCGGAGGAATATCATGGAAGTAGAACTTCAGCAGAGTCTCAAAAAGTTTTAAGTAACCTTTAAGTAAGACGCGGTATCGTATTATAGGGAGTCTGGGTATAGTCTATTGGGGGTTTATTCACACTTTTTTAAATCAAACTTTTGAAATACCACCCCATGTATGAAAAGACTGGTTGTTTCCTGATTACATTATATTTTACAGGCGTAAGCATGGAATAAGATAAAAGTACCATATTTTTGGTTGAGTTGGAATTTCAATTATATTACATTTATAAATTATAATATGCCGTTTATAATTAACATGAATAAAACCATTGAGAAAATAGGTGTGTTGGTAATGCGTAGTAAGATGCTGAATAGTATTAGAGTGAGTGCGCACGCATGTGGTGCGTTTTCTCTTTGGTGTAATTTCCTAGACTTAGTCAAGCATTATTTGCTCGAGGCGTTGGAAGTACAACTTGAGGGAGAGTTGGAAGTGACCTTGAATGGACTGCAGCAGAGGTTCGCGGTCGCGCCGCGCTGCACCCGGCAGTCAGGATCTACGCCCCTGGCGTGGATATTCCCGTGCAAAATGCAGGCGGTGAGATGAAGCGCGCGGCCGAGCGCAGTAAACCGCACGAGATGAGAGATTGATGCCCGCCATCATCCCCACGACTGTATTCCTGGCTAACGGCCGCCGCCCTCCGCACTCCTCGTGACTTTCCCTCCGTAACGACTCCGCGCTCTCTCGCTCTTGTTCGACTGCCTGGGTCCGCTGGCATAGGGACGGCGCATTTGCCACCGCGAAGCGATAGTGATACGATCGCCGCAACCCCGGGAGCGAGAGTTACAATAGGGCTCGGGGTTCCGTGTCTCAGAGAAAGGCGGGACCTATGAATTGTAGAAGGGATTCGGAACGCTCTGGTATTTGGTGTTCATAAATTGCGTCGTGCGTGGAGTTGAACATGAGCCTTGATCGGTACCGCCTCCTCGCCTCGTGATCATGACGGAATAACACTGAGAACTCACACGAGATCCACGCGAGACAGAACGTTCTAAGTAACACCAGTGCGTGGTGCGCGATTCGAATGTACGGCATTTCGCCTGGTAAATAACAGTTATGAAGCATGTGTTTCTAATTTACGAACGTTCTAAAGTCTGCGTTACGGCTGCATGATCGTTCCAAGGTGCGAATTTCGGCTGTTTGACGTTTCTAACTCACGTGGTTCAGAATTGTGTATTTTGGCCGTACGATAGTCCTTACATCTGTGATTATTTTGCATGGCTATTATAACACCTGTGTATTTCTCGCGCGACTGTGTTGACCTTTGTTTACTATATTAACTGGCCGTTCTAGACTGTGCGTTTCCATCGTACGTGTGGTCACAGCTCGAGTAGTGCACATACGAAGATTTCTCTGCGCTGTAATAAAGATAAAATGTAGTTTTACGAACGTAATCTGGCGTATAAGCCAGACCTCAGGCGTTCAATAAAAAGTGTCAGGTAATCATTTGTGAATGCTGAAATGATTTTTTTTTGTTTCTGTTTTTTTTTAAATTATGTTATGTGTAAGTGTTAAGATATTTCTAAAACATTAACATCTTTAATAATTTCACAGTCTTACGTGGTCGACACAGGAATAAATTGGTCGGGCCTAAAGAAATTTTTTATTTATGTATGGTCGAAGGATACAATGCAATCCGAGAAGTATAGCATAGGAGGGCTTTCAAAAGTGCTCAGTTTACCGTAAACAGCCTATAAGTGGGAATACATATACCAACATGACTAGTGTTCCTGTATTGATGGGTATAGCCGACTTACTGCTAGCTTGTCTTTCAATGCACTATATGTATGCAGACCTCAGTATTTTTACTATCACAACCACCAACGATCCAGAATGATCGCCGCTGTTTACTGTACAATTTTGCAAGCCCTGATTATGATATTTCTTACTGCCCATTTTGTACCTTCTCACCATAATATTTATGGGCCCATCAAGTTAAAAACGTAAAATTGTTACGAACCGAAACATATTACTAATAGGTCAAATCTTTCTTGTAGACGAAGTAAATAATCTAATATTCACTTTTCACTTTTAGTGTGATATGTTCACATTCAGCAATTGACACCCAGCAGAACTTTGACTGCCCTACTTCTCCACCAATCACTTCTATGTCAAACCACTTACTAGTGCACTTGGTCATACGCGATTTTCCGATTTATTCTTCTATAAATATTATAAAAAATGTTTTTTAATAATAATTTAAAAGCAGGCTATTTAATGTTTGATTTTTCAAATTTTTAGGTATATAAATTTTAGTGTTTTTTAACAGTTATAAAGTAAACGACAATTATACATATTTTATAATTTTTTTATTAATAAAAAATTACAATAACTATCTATTTTTGATAATGACATTTAAAAACGTAAGCAAAGTATTTTATTGACATTATCGTGTCGTCACGTTTACTCAACTGTCATTTACTAAGCGAATAACACTTCAGAGGCCAAAGATTTTTCAACGGACCGTAAAGGCGTTCAATTTATACGCGCTGCTGTGTTTGTTTGAGCGACGCCTGCGTGTGCAATAAAAAAAATGGAGGTGCAAAGAGGACGTAGAGGGTTTTCGAGGCGCCGGGCGTCCAAAACAAACACGGCTTCAGTTTAGTTTCAACGGCGCCTAGACAAGGCCGCACGTCCAGCGTCACGCCACTTGCGCACTAAACCGAGAGCTGCGGCATGTTAAAGCGCACAGGAAACACAGAAAGAGACGGGAAACTTTAAATCGACGAGGGCAGAGGGATGCCCACACATTACAACGAGATTTCGCTCCGCTAAACGTGTTTTACATTTGTTTGCTTTCAGGTTTTATACGGCTTTTTCCGAACTTTTTTCTAACGCTAATTAAATCAAAACACGAACGCATTTCCCTCAAATGTCTCGTTTTTAGACGCGCCTGGTTGAAGATATATATTAAAAAAAAATGGGACAGCTTACTGATAAGCCGTTCATTTTTGCATGATGGTGGATGGACACGTAGAAGGTGTAAACAAATACACTAGTGTATTTGGTGTTAATACGCTACAGAAAAGAAAATTCGTCCAGCAAACGTTTCCAGTGAGATATATGTATTTCCGTGCCACTGAGGATGTAGGTATGATTTTCCGATTTCAAGGTCATTTGGGTTAAGTTTATGATCGTCAACATTCAATATGGTCGTCGAAGTCCGCAACGTATTATTATCCTTGATTTTTACTTGTGTTTCTTGGATTTTTAAATTTTTTTTCTATTTATAGAGTTCAAGGTTAATGGGATTAAAGTTAACGTCGGCGATATTCAACATGGGGGCCTGAGTCAGCAACGTAATATGTTCATCGATTATTATGATTTTTAATTTTTTTATTTTTTTTTTAATTATTTGTTTTAATGTCATTGTTTTAATGTTCAAGGCCATCGGCATCCAACATTGGTGTCGGATCAGTAATGTAATATGTTCCTAAACTTTTATTAGTTTCTTCCGGTTTTTAGCGATTTTTGTCGATTACTTATGATTGGGAGGGTGATTGTGAGAAGTGGGTGTGTTGGTTATGTGGGTAAGGTGACTGGAAGAGTAGTGTATGGTAACATTTTATGTTCTACAATTATATAGAAATTTGTTCCGTTTTTTTTTTGCTGTNTTGCTGTTTTTATCATCTTTTTTTATAATTGAGAGGGAGGAAGGAGGGGTAAGGTGAGGGTTGTGGGATGAGTGTGAGATTAACGTTGTACGTTCCTCGATTTTTTAAAAAGTTTTTAGAATTTTTTAAATAATTTTTTGCAATTTTTTTCGATCTTTTTTATGATTGGCTGGGTTTAGTCGGGGACGGGGTTGTTGAAGTAAGCGAGGGGTAGGGTAGGGTAACATTATATGTTCTACGATTTTTCAATTTTTTTAGATTGTTTGCGATTTCTTAAATAAAATTGGTTTTGAAGTCATTTAAGGTCAAGATCATGGGTCAAGGTCACCAAGATCCAATATGGTGGTTGGGTGCCATTACAACATGGCCGCCCCAGGCTGCCTCGACAACCGAGATGGCTGGCGGCTCTGGCCCCTATACCTGATACCTAAGTCAGATCTCTCATTTTATATGTAGTAACTCTGCAGCAACGGATATCCACAGCCATTGCAGCGATCCCTCCTGTGATGATGGCTAATGTATGGACATGAATTGAATATCGACTAGATGTGCTACGTGCTATCAAGGGTGCTCACGTGGATACTTACTGGTGTGTTGTCCAGTTGCAACAATAACTTTTAGTTTTCCAATATTTTGACACCAGCTTAACATCTCTATCTTACATATAGCGGATATAAATAACATTTGTCATCAGGGAAACACTTTTCGGTCACCGAGTAATATTTCACTCTTGCAGTGTACTAGTGGATTTAGCTCAAATCTTGTCCTTCATGCTGAGTTCCTGTAGTTCACGGAAATTCTACGCCAGTTTTGGTGCGATAAGATTGGATCAGTCGTGCTGGATGCTGAAATACGGCTATCGGACTTGGATGCCGCTCATGTGCTGCGAGGCGGACTGTTGACCTTCATCGCGTTGGAAACGCCCCAAGCGGCTAATTTTTTCTCAGAGTCCGGTGTCCGGTGCACGATGTATTTCGTCCGCCCTATGCGCGAGTATCTTGTCTGCCTGGTGCCTGGCTTGTAGATCCTTGTGCTGGGAACAGGCGGTATCGTGCCACTTGCACGCCACGCCCAGCACGTTGATGCCAGTGTTGCCACGTGCCTTGGTTCCCGGCCCGCAGTACCTGTACCCGGGTATGTGCAGCACGGAAGGTAGATTGTTAATTAGCGTATTGTCCTATGTTAAAGCAATATTAGCTTCGAAATTTATTATTTTAAGTTTGTGACCTTCAGATAACGATTTTTGTTTGTTACCGTTTTTATCTTATCTCTTTGCTGGGATTTCACATCCTAGCGCTAGTGTCGTGTTATCTATGGTGTAATATATCTTATGAGTTGCATGTTAAGTGCTACAGTGGCGTAACCAGTTGTTCTTGCGCATTTACATGAAATAGCGTGTGAGTGAGTGAAGAGATTTGGGCGGCTCTTAACAGCGAGATCTTGAGAGCCAATGAGGGTGATTGAAGTGAGTATGGAGCAGCGCCGGAATGAAGGGGCGGAGAAAACGGGAGGTCCCGAGAAAACCCGCCGACCAGCGGCATCGTCCGGCACGACTCCCACATGCGAAAATACGGGAGTGACATGGCCGGAGATTGGACCTGGTTCGCCTTGATGGGAGGCGAGCAGGCCAACCGCTTAGCCGCCGAGGCCCCTTTACATGAAAGAGTACCGAGTTCCGGTATCGTGATGCTGAAAGAAAAAAAAACAGACCCCTGTTGTTATGAGTATTGAAGAGAGACGTACTAGAATAAAAATTAATACGTAACAACTAGTAAAATGTAAGTTGACTGTAGGAACGAGTTGTCGAAAATGACGGTGGGAACGAAAGTCGTGACACGAAAACAGGTCGTGCGTGTGCCGGAGAATGGAATGGGTTGANCCTTTACATGAAAGAGTACCGAGTTCCGGTATCGTGATGCTGAAAGAAAAAAAAACAGACCCCTGTTGTTATGAGTCTTGAAGAGAGACGTACTAGAATAAAAATTAATATGTAACAACTAGTAAAATGTAAGTTGACTGTAGGAACGAGTTCTCGAAAATGACGGTGGGAACGAAAGTCGTGACACGAAAACAGGTCGTGCGTGTGCCGGAGAATGGAATGGGTTGAGGTTATGAGCGAAAACAGCCGGTATGGAGGCCCCGCCGGGCGAACACACGGCGAATGTAGGTGCCCGCGGGTCCCCCCCCTGCACCCCTCCCGGGCGTCGCCATTAATCTGCGAGGCCGTGAACAATAGGCGGCTAACGACGACGTGCAGCGCCGGCGAGCGTGTTCACGTCACTCCGACCCCCAAGACACATCCATTGTGGCGCTCGCCGCTGCTTTGCTACAACCCCTTCCTCCCCCTTCCCCCAACACAGCTTATCACCCGCCGCAGCAAAGTGAATAATAAATTGAAAACATGAAGGATTCGCGAGGGGAAGGTGTTACACCCCTCATGTCGCGAAGTGGCGGCCGGCGTAGGTGGTCCGAAGATTGAAGAGGGCCGACGACGAATCACGCGATTGAGCAATTATAAAACGTTTCGTGGAATTGGGTTAGAGGAGGGGGGGTGAGGGTGATCCAGAACGGCACGCGAGGGGTTAAACTTCCCCTCCCTGGCACAACCGGCTACACGGCGCGAGGATGAATGGCTTCCTCACGGCTCCGGAGGGTGTTGCACTACAGCGTTTCGATAAATACGGAGAACAATACCTCGCGCGTAAATTACGGTCACGTCGACGAGAGAGAACACGGGGCCCTGTTGGCTCACTTTTTACTTTCTTTATATAAAGACCTCGTCACACTGTCAAATGTTTCCACCAACCCGCTTCTGAAAAAGTTGGTCAATTGAAAATTGCACTGTTCTGACGTCACTGAAATGTCATCATCGCCACTATATTTTTTCTGTAAATTTTGGAGTTCTCTTGTTTCCATCAATCACGTTTAATAAATGGCCTATTCTAAAATTTATTTGATGTGTAACGATTTCAGACAATCTGAATAACGCACGAAAAATTGCCGTCCCCGACATAACAAAACTTTACAATGGCGAGCAATTTCTGGAAGCGAAGTAAGGTTATGAAGATAATTAGTTAATCTATATTGTATCTCTCTGAGAATGAATGCTATTTGACGTGATTATTGCACAATAGTATAAAGAGTTCAGAGGTATTAGATTTCATTGTACTATAAATTTTTCTTGTCAAGAAAGTTAAATTTTGTAAAGAAGTGGAAATAAATAACATTTTCTGTTCACTCCTTCCTATAGTGGACTGCAAGGAAAGACAACACTTAGAAAATTATTTTAGAAAATCTGTCTATATACTTTTATTACCGTGTAACACATTTTCAAACGTATTCAAGATTATGTTATTAAATTTGTTTATCAAATACATTTGAAGGCGAAAATCCGACAGTATGGTGGGCTTAAAAACAGGTCGTAACTGCCTTTAAAGGCAATTGTTTTCTGTAAGTCAAGATAACAACCTGACTGTCTCTGAAGAGATACGTGACTGTCTTTGAAGACAGGCCAACTAACTGTCTTTATAAATGACAGTGGAAAGAACATGGCCAACCGATTGAGGCAATTCAAGCAAACACGTTCCAGAGACAAAAAAAAATCGGCATGCAAATGCCAGTAAGAAGGGAAATTTTAATTTATATTATATTTCTACACAAATATAAATTAAACAATTATATTATACTTTTCGGTAGTGTTATCCTCTAACATATCGATGATACGGATGGCGGACTCGACTTCCGGTTTAGTGTTACTATCTCGTGATGCTCTAAACGAAATATGGCCATCTGAAAATAGAGAGAAGTATTGAAAATATACTATATTATCCTAATATGTGAAAGAAGATTGTCTGTTATAAACTAAAAAAAAGTAATACGCCATCCAGATTGTTGATTTCAAAACAGAGCCCGCGGTGTTGCTAAGCCTGTGCGACTTCTCAAAAGACAGCCATAAAGAGATGCCTTACCGAATATCACATGGACACAATTACGAGCACCTGTCGTTTCAGATGTTCCCTTACAAACTATATCAGTGCGTATCGTTAAGCAAGTTACATAATAGCATCCCTTACCCACAACAAGGTAGTTGGGTGTTTAGCCTGACAGAGTACAGCACTGGCCAGAGATTATTTTCCTGTGCGTTATGTACACATGTTGTGTACTGGATACAAAAGATAAAAATTCTCAGTTAAATGCTCATTAATTGTCAATTTTCACTTTTAATGACGTTGGCAAAGAGGAGGTATACCCAGAGGATGAAGTGGAACAAAACTGAATCTCACTTATAATTCAATAATTCTGGTGGAAGTAATGAACTTAACTATCACTGCGCTTTCAACTGATTTAGCATGTNTCTCACTTATAATTCAATAATTCTGGTGGAAGTAATGAACTTAACTATCACTGCGCTTTCAACTGATTTAACATGTACACGTTCACAGTGTTCAAAACTAAAAATTACATGTTTTGCAAGTTTCTTGATTCAAGAGTACCATCATTAGTGAATTATGGAAAATGGGAGAGGGCGCAACCCAAGAGTGTCATTATAAAAAAAAAGTTTTCTTTACTTAAGAAGTTAAATACGGTTTTGTAACTAAGTAATTAGATAAATTAGGGGAACAAAGAATAAATAATAACTTTCTACTTTTTTCATGGTTGATACTTAAACATTTATGAAAAATAGAAAATAAACTCTGTAACAACACAAATCAAACGTTTTTTCTTAGCTATTTTTCATACGTATTTAATGTGGTACAGATAAGTAATTTTGTTTCAGTTTTCATTTTACTGTTTATGATGGCAAATGGATATTCATTATTTTTGCACTTTTTGCACTGCATCATTTTTTAAAGAATTATTGTTTCATTTTTCAGTGTAAGTGATTCCGATACTAATTACGATTTGTTTAGCATTCGGAGGCCGTAAGCTACATGGAGTTTGTTGACAGTTGCCATGACGACGTACGACGTATTAGACAATCTGTGAGCGGGATTTTCGAAAGAGTCTTTAAGTAAGTAATTTCGAGGAAGCTTAGTCATCTTGATCTTCGCCAGACAGGACGCCGACCATGTGGATTTGGCCTAGTAGGATTTAATTATTTTTTTCTTCGATATTTTACGAGACCGCTGTGCATAACAAGCTGCCCCATGGCGTCGAAGACGTGTTCGGGCGACTGAGAGAAGAGGATCTGTCCGGACGAGGCACACGAGTTATACTTAGTGGCCTCATATATGTNACGTGTTCGGGCGACTGAGAGAAGAGGATCTGTCCGGACGAGGCACACGAGTTATACTTAGTGGCCTCATATATGTTTTACCGCGTTGCGTGTGAGTGCAGTTGGACTGTAATTCTCTGCAAGCTAGGCCCGAGAGCCTCATAGGGAAAGCGGCGAGAAGACGTCCCCAACATCAGGAAGGCTGCTAGCCGAATCAGCGAATTCAAGATATTTCAGAACCATCAATACATTGAAAGTTTCAAATAAGTCGTTCATAATTTCCCAACAGCAGAGAGACAAATGCAAATTCATAATTTTTGCACACTTATTTGACGCTTTTTTGAATTACGACATTTAAATGATTTACTTATACTCTACCGCAAATTATTTTGAATTGGGGCTGTATTTATTATATTTCAACTTTAATGTGAACCGAAATTATTTTGAAAAGAACTCGGTTAAACTAATTTCTGAAATGCACATCACGAGAGAGCTATTGATGCTAAAGGCGATTTAAATGACATATATTATTTTTAATCTTAAATACTAAAACACATTAATTTTCCTTGATTAAAAATTAGCGCATTTTAATTATATATGATTTCCTGCTACATGCACAGTTTTTCTAATGTCTCTGGGATAAGTAAATATTTATTTTATTTCAACAAGTGTCTGTGGTTGGCTGCTTTATTTCTATGGTAGTTTTTTCTATTGAGTTTCCATAGTGTGGTTATGTTTGTTGTGTTATCTGTGATCGCCCTGCTCCAGAGTTCCAGTGGTAAGCTGTAGTTGGTAAGAACAGGTACACTGTTAGAAATTGCTGTAAATGTACGGAAACTTTTACGGAGATGTAGATAATTTAATTTAAGGAAAGGCACTCCGTAAAGACGAATAACGGATATGAGCTCCGTAAAAAAATAAAATACGGAAGCTCTTAGTATTCGTAAGGCTTCGATTTTGAGACACGAACATTGCAGATAATACCTGAAGCGTATAAAATCCCATCTTTACAATACTTCTTCGTGTAAAATGGTAGTAGGTGAGTGGCGAACCACTCATGGAGTTGCAATTCGTTTATTTATGTTCAAATTCCACTAAAGTGCAAAATTTCCTCTATACACACTAAAACACGCACATTACAAAAATAATTTTCTTTGTAACCTCGTTTTATAAACCGCAAATATTACAAGCTCTCTAACACGACTTGAAACTAAGACAGGCGCGTTCGTAACTTTCATGTAAAATGTATATTTACGAAAAACTTCGTGTAAAGGTGTGGTAGGTGAGTGGTTCGAGTTATTGATTTCTGTTTTATAGACAATGAAATACATTATGAAAATAACGTGACTAGAAACTAAGAACTATATTCATTGTTCAATATCAATTATGTATTTACAACAATACATTATGTAAAAGCATAGTAAGTGATTGGGTAATGTGATGGACAGGTAATTCATTTTCAGAGTTCAAATAGACTTTTTTATACACAGTGCATCAACCACATAACGAAAGTTAAAGGTTTTTTTTGTTACCTCTTTTTATAAAGAGCAGATTAAATAAATAAACTTGTAAGATTGTGGACACATTCCGTGAATTCACGGAGATTTATGTAAAATTTACGGAGATAACGTTATTTAAAAAACGAAGAGACCGTAATTTAACGCAGATGTCTAGATAATTTGTATCCGGTATTTTCCGTAATTTAACGGACATTTTTTCTAACAGTGGAAAAGTTGTGTGCACTCCTCCTGTCTTAATAAGCCGGGAAAAAACATTCAAACTCATAGACAGAAGTTTCAGTCAACGTAATCTATTACACAAAAAAAAAACATATAAATGAATCTCATTATTGTCATTCATATTATTATAATACTGGTGGATGGAGAGACGGTAAGAGAAAGAAATGGAGAGAATATGAGTACATTCCTGCCCTTTTATTTAGCGCCGTATCGTATATAGAGAGCAGCTGGCTAACCAAACGAAATTTTATAGAACCTTCACTACCTTACCCAGAAATAAATGGAAAAATAAATATTACAAGTTAAAAAAAACCATTCGATAGCAAATCTTAGGCTATGAAGTTCAAGTGTTAACAATTTTAAAAAATAAAACTGTAGAAGAAGCAAAGCCGTTGCCGAGATTTTAGTATTTTTTTTCCCCAGCTTAATTTTATGTCGCGATAAATGTTAGTATTTAATAACTTACATACACATCTCGTGACGCCACTGCACTGCGAGACAAGTAAATATTAAAAAATATAGGTCTTTTTCTAATGCCCAGAGTACAGTTGAAACACACTCACACGTAAAACATGAAACACATAACATTAAACCACAGCTATGTTGCAACTATATATATACAGTATAACGCCTACAGTATTTGTTAAATTAATAACGGAGGAATAAAGACTGGCATAGTTGGTAGCGTTTTTAGACAAACATAATTATTGTAGAAATGGCTGAGAAGTTTTTAACATTCAAAATCAGTCTCTATTCAAATTTTACTGTTAATATCANCAGTCTCGATTCAAATTTTACTGTTAATATCACTTAAACACGTTCCAAATCCTTCGTGAGTGCACTACCCCAGAAATGAATAATCTAAAATATCTATGCTCCGAGATTAAAGTTAATACACACACTTCGTTGTTTAGTAAACAAGTTTCTCACTTGGCAACGTAGTTGATAATTCGGTGCAATAATATAACACAGCAATAGTAACAGTCAAAGTAAACTATCTTGAACTTTTCGTCTAACTAATACNAATTCGGTGCAATAATATAACACAGCAATAGTAACAGTCAAAGTAAACTATCTTGAACTTTTCGTCTAACTAATACTATACTTAGGGAAGTAATTATCGCTATGAGTGATTGTAGCTTAAAGTGTTGATTTAAATTGTGTTAAACTCGTATCTGTATATTTCTGTTTTATGTTNCGCTATGAGTGATTGTAGCTTAAAGTGTTGATTTAAATTGTGTTAAACTCGTATCTGTATATTTCTGTTTTATGTTTGGAGAAAACCGCAGATAAATGTTTAATGGTTCCTCTACGTATATGGGTCGCGGTGGTGTAATGCTCAGACTACTANTGGAGAAAACCGCAGATAAATGTTTAATGGTTCCTCTACGTATATGGGTCGCGGTGGTGTAATGCTCAGACTACTAGCTTTTCACCTTAGTGAACCGGGTTCTATTCCCGGTGGGGTCGCTCCCGCATTTTCACAATTGGGGATCGTGCCGGACGATGCTGTTGGTCGGCGGGGCTTCTCGGGGAATCTCCCGTTCCCTATGCCTTAGCATTCCGACGCTGCTCCATACTCACCTCGCTTCACCCTTGTCTGCTCTCAGGACCTGGATGTTAAGGGAGCTGCCTACTGACACGCGCGCTTAATGTTCCTTCGCTCCTACGCGCAAGGCTCTGAACTGGCGTGCAGTATTCTCGTCGTGCTGCACGTATCTATGGGACTTTAATAGGTGACCCTATCATTTTATTGGTGGAAAGTCTGTAGTAAAGTTCAATGCAGGTCCCTATAATAGTTTCCCTTGTTTCCAACCCGTATAATATGAGCTACAGCAGGATGTATTAAGAGTATTATACGTTCTTCGCCTGAAGTATTTTTTATTTTCGTAGAATGGTTTCATGGGTATACAATTAAAGATTTGATAAAAAAAACATGGACTTCAAACATACTACAACGCAATTAAAGCGCCAGCTAGGCGGCTCTTGTGGGCGAACAGTCCACTCCATCTTAGACTTTCGGAATTTTCGCCGTAACTTACATCGCAGATTTTGTATTTTATTTTGGGCATCGGCAAGGCATAGGATGCTGTTTTGCACATGTTCTGAAACATGTTTTGCGAGACTACTCTTGCCGGGGCCATTTCTGTAACCACCAGCAAGGAAAAATTACTTATTTCTTGCTGGCAATCACTAGACAAAAATTAATAAAGGCTGTAAAGATGTAGTAGTGTAGTCAAGTTTTAGGAGTTATTATTCATGCCATGTGCGTAAAAATTTTATTACACACTCCTAAATGGTACTCGTGACAAAAATTGTGAAAATTCAATCTGTTGGGGCGTGATCCCCCGTGTAGAGCTGCCAAAATCTATCCACTCTCTCCGTTCTCTACTTCTATAGTGTTGATGTCCAAAGACATTGGGAACCGCGAATACGCTGACGTTCGACGTCTGCGAGTGATTTACCGTCACAGATTTCCGGCGAGGAAACGCAANGAGAACCGCGAATACGCTGACGTTCGACGTCTGCGAGTGATTTACCGTCACAGATTTCCGGCGAGGAAACGCAAACCCCAGAAGACACTTCCGTGCCAGAGGAGGTGGAAAGAAGAGAAAAGAAAACTGGTGGGCATAAATCCCTGGCGCAAGCGGCCGCACAACTGCGAGGAGGAGCAGATTTACCAAACGGAGGCTCCCCTCCAGTAAACTATTCTGGAGAGAAAACGTAACCCTCCCCCCCCCTCCAGCTAACTATTGTGGGCAGACAGGAAGCAGTTGCTGGAGCTGTGGGCTCGTGCGGGGTGCTTCACTCGCGTTTTACTGCGACTTTGACGTGGCGCGGCGCGGCCGGGCGTGAATCACCTGCCCGGGGAACAAAGCTCGAGGCAGGGAGTGCTCCACAATACAGAGGTGGAATGGTGGCGTTTATTGCCAACTCCAGCCGCTACACGCCTGAAAACGCCCTCACTGGCCAGTGATATGGCGGAACGTTATTCACCAATCACCACTTCGAGACTATAGAAGAGGTTTATTACACTCAGGTTAGGAACTAAACGAGGGATTTTTATGGGAGAGTTAGGAGTAGGGAATATTCCCACCGCCAGGTGCCCAGCGCTCCAAAATGTATCTGTTAATTTAAATTATTTTGAGCAACGTGTTTAATAAAATGTAAAGATTTTTAAATTTGATTTACGATTATATAAAACTATCCTGTTTTTCAAACGTAGAAAACAGATAAAATCTGGTACCTTGTCGACACTAACATTTACGTAGTAGCGAAAATTTTCCCTTTGCCAAACGTTTAACATTAATCTTCCCAACCTGTATTAAAAGTAAACCTACTATAATTTATTCACTATTTCTTCACACTTTTTGGATCAAACCTTTGAATGATCATTCAATGTATGACGTGTTTGGTTATTTCTTATTTATGTCACGTATCACAATAGTTTTATACTCTAGCGTTTGGGAAAAATGCAACACCAAGAAGGATACATGTGATTGAAATAAACCTTGTGCCAGAGATTAGGTACATACATGACAATACACAATTTATAAGGATTGCAGAACTGTACTTTANTTATAAGGATTGCAGAACCGTACTTTATCTCTATTCATGAGAATTCAGTATGGTGTGAAGCCCCAACGTGCTGCAATCAGAGCCCCTAAACGTCGTGACATGGAATCAAAGAGGACCTGGGTTTGTTCCTGGGGAATATCCCCCCACGCGTTTTCTATGCGAGTCCACAAAGCATAAACAGTGGTTGCTGGAAGACTGTGACGAACAAGTCGCCGACCAACCATAACCCAGACATGTTCGATGGACGATATGTCAGGCGAACGTGCAGGCCAGGGAAGCAGTGGTACCCGTCGTTCACTGAAGAAGGCTTGAACATTCGTCGCCACATGTGGCCCGGCACTGTCCTGATNCCGACCAACCATAACCCAGACATGTTCGATGGACGATATGTCAGGCGAACGTGCAGGCCAGGGAAGCAGTGGTACCCGTCGTTCACTGAAGAAGGCTTGAACATTCGTCGCCACATGTGGCCCGGCACTGTCCTGATGAAATATGGCATGTGAAGTTGAGTGAAGGAGGGGAAGTGCCTAGGTCTGTAAAACCTCCCTGATGTGGTGGTTGCTGTTCAGATTACCCTCAATATGTAGGAGTCGAGATCGCATGTTGTATTCAATGGCACTCCAAACCCCCACACTTGGCGTTTGTCCGCTATGCCGCTCCACAATGCAGGCTGCCAGATTGCGGTCACCACGGTAGCGTCTAANCACACTTGGCGTTTGTCCGCTATGCCGCTCCACAATGCAGGCTGCCAGATTGCGGTCACCACGGTAGCGTCTAACATGTACGCGGCCATCACAGTATGACAAGTTGAAGCGGGACTCGTCCGAAAACACTACATTTTGCCACTCAGCACGCTAGCGGCGGCTTTCACGTGTCCATTGCAGTCTGAGGCGTCTGTGGTTTCTGGACAAAGGAGACCTACGCAATGGTATGCGTGCAACCAGTCCAGCCCGCAGCAGACGGCGTCGAACCGTCGACACAAACAGGTCCATACCCGTTGCAGTGCTCCAGTGTCGAGCCAACACCGTGGACGAGGCTGTATGGTCCGTTACGGCCATGTGAACAAGATGATGTTTATCCCATGCTGTGGTCACATTGCGTGGTCCAGCACCCTCTCGTCGCTGCGTACGACCCTCTTCTATACATTAGTTCCACACACGTACCACTGTCGTAGCAGCATATCCTGTCGGAGCCGAAATGTCACGGTATGACAAACCCGTTTCCCGGAGACAGATCATTCTGCCTCATATCATACTGATATGGTGCTCTTTGATGTCGACAAGGAATAATGTCACTTGCTTTCTCTTCGTTTGACGGCTCTTCATTGACTGAGCTTGGCGTAGCACTGACATTTCCTGTCGCACTATAGAGGGCGCTGCCGGGCCTACGTGTACGCCATTTCTTTGCAATCGAAATCACTTATTGCTAGTACACTGTTCTACGCATGCACATCCTCCGCGTTTGGATTCATTCGAGCCATTCTTTCTGGTTTCGCAATTTTCACGAACAATAGTGTACACGTGTCAACATAAAAGTACCTTGATTTTACTTAATTTAAATGTACTTATATTCCTTCCATAAATTATAATATTTTACTTATAATAAATATGTATAAAACAGTGAGGAAATAGGTGTGTCTGTAACACCTAGTAAGAAATAGTTTTTATACAATATATTATCAGACTGAGTGCGCGAGAATCCGATGCATTGTCCATTTGGTATAACTTTCTACTCTCGGTGTAGTTTTGTTTGCCTGAGGCGGAGGAATATCCGTAGAAGTAGAACTTCAGAAAGGCTTCAGAAATGTTTGAAGTGACCATGAACATCCCATTATTTACCAGACGGTAGCTCAAGCAATTTAACATATTCCATAACATGCAACAGCCAATCAGACCCAAAGTACGATCCCACAGCTTAGCGAGGCCAATGAGCTACCTGGGTTTGATTACATCGTGGGAACCACCACGCCTTTCGATTCTGTATTTACCTATTCTGTGGTAATGGGAAGCTGCAAGGGAGCTCGAGAAAATAACGTACACATGACATGTGCCACGGCGAGTTGTAATTAGTTGTACTCCTTGAGACACAAAGGTTTGCATTATTTTTTCTCTTTACGTCAAATACTACTTAGCCTGTTAACAGTAACAATTTTCAGATCCGATTTAATTTATAGTTACAGGTGTTCCAAAGAAGAATTTTTTGTGTGTTCTGTATTGAGAGCCGAAACAATACTTGGTCCGTTATGACAGTCAATGGGCTGTAAACTTTGTGCTCGGCTACGGTTATACGAACCAAAAATTACCTTGAACAGTAAAACCGTTCACGTACCAGTCACCTACAGAGATTATCGTTCGACATGAACCTAGCAGAGTTCAGAACTGACTAAATACAACATTTGTGTACACACTTGTGTATAATGGTTTTTCATTCGTGATGTAATAAGTTATAGTAAATGAAAATTTCGTATTATATTTTTGATATGATGGCATATCAGAAACTCAGTTTTACTAGTTTTGTATCACAGAAAATTAAAAAGTGGTTTCTTTAAAAAAAAAAAAATCAAATTTATAGAAACAACAATTCTATATTACTTAGATGTGTGTATATCATCTTTATTTTTTGTCTGCTACGTGAAGAGCATTTTATTTATTTTCGTATATGGTTGTGCAGAAATATGACAATATAGTGTCTAAAATTTGAGAGTTGTTCTGCGCACGACTAAAATAATGAATACTTTTCAATCCAACACCACTGATTACAGTGTACGAAGATTTGTAAGAGGCGCAATCCATTTTGAATAGTTTTAATTATTCTGATGCATACAATTTATGTTTACCTGTATCTATGGATTCCATTCAAAGATGATTGAAAAATGCTTTAACTTTTCTCGATTCCTAATTAATGCAGTTGACAACAATTAGAGTATTATTAGATTCATGAGTTGTTATTAAAATACACATTAATAGAGGTTGTTGATATTAGACAACACTAACCGAGAGTATCCTTGATGACAAGAACCGTACACCCAAATATGGCTAAAATTTCTTCAAATATATTTCTGTATCTCTGTTTGAATAAACTACGGCACTTAAAGGAGTTTTGCAGCATATTGTTAGACTAACTAACTATGCTCGAAATTCGCCGAAAGGCACTATGACCAAATTTAGATCTATGCAACTGCTAACAAATGTAAATGAGACAAATAATTTCATATGTTGTTATATATCTACATGAAATGTATTTTTTTTTTCTGTCATCAATTTCTTACCTGATTACAGCGAACTTTTGTCCCCTAAAAGCATTGCACGAAATTGGCATTTACGAATGTTAATAGTATTTTGTATTAAAATTTTTTGGTTTATTTGGAGAACAATTAAACACCATTTAATTAGACAGCAATTAGTATGCCATACATCATATAAAAATGTTTTGCCTGAAAAACATTTTTCAATAGTTTTTACACTGGAGAGCTGAAAAAAAACTGGTATAGGCGTGCGTATGCAAATAACAGAAGTATTGAACCAATCAGAGTAACGCGATGCGGTCGGCAGCGCCTATGTAAGACAACAAGCGTCTGGCAAAGATGCTAGATCGGTTACTGCTGCTAAAATGGCAGGTTTTCAAGATTTAAGTGAGTTTGAACGTGGTGTTATAGTCGGCGCACGAGAGATGGAACATAGCATCTCCGAGGTAGCGATAAGATTAGGATTTTCGCGTACGACCACTTAACGAGTGTACCGTGAATATCGGGAATCCGGTAAAACATCAAATCTTTGACATCGCTGTGGCTGGAAAAAGACCGTGAACGAACGGGACAAACGACGACTGACGAGAATCATTAAACGGGACAGACGTGCAACCCTTTCTCAAATTGGCACAGATGTCAATGCTGGGGCATCAACAAGTGCCAGCGTGCGAGCTATTCAACTGACCATCACTGATATGGGCTTTCGGAGCCGAAGCGGGTGAGCACATGGCAACAACTGACGTGCTGTGTTTCGAAAATGCCTCGCCTGGGCCCGCCAACACCGCCATTGCAATGTTGATGACTGGAAACACGTTGCCTGGTCTGACGAGTCTCGTTTCCAATTGTATCGGGCCGATGGACGTGTACGGGTATGGAGACATTTGAACAGGGGACTGTACAAGCTTGTGAAGGCTCTGTCATGGTATGGGGCGTGCGCAGTTGGCGTGAAATGGGACCCGTGGTACGCCTAGATACGACTCTGACAGGTGACAGATACGTAAGCATCCTGTCCGATCACCTGCACCCATTCATGTCCATTGTGCATTCCGACGGACGTGGACAATTCCAGCAGGACACGTCGAGAGTTGCTACCGAATGGCTCCAGGAACNATACGTAAGCATCCTGTCCGATCACCTGCACCCATTCATGTCCATTGTGCATTCCGACGGACGTGGACAATTCCAGCAGGACACGTCGAGAGTTGCTACCGAATGGCTCCAGGAAAACTCTTCTGACTTTAGACACTTCCATTGGCCACCTAAATCACCAGACATAAACATTATTGAGCATATCTGGGATGCCTTGCAACTTACTGTTCAGAAGAGATCTCTACCACCTCGCACTCCTATGGATGACTGGAATGCCCTGCAGGATTCATGGTGAGGGTAAGAATTGCCTCCTGCATACCTTAGACGTTCGTGGAGTCCTTTCCACGTCGTCTTGCGGCACTTCTGCGTGCTCGCGGGGGCCCCACACGATATTAGGCAGGTGTATCAGTTTCTGGCGCTTCAGTGTATAAATCCAGATCGTGAAAATATTTTCTTACATCGCCCATTGGAATGGTTTTGAAACTTTCATTTAAACCATTCTTATGAAATGAATTATCAGTAGCGGTAGGTTATTATGTTGATAAATGCGGAATATGGTCAAAATGGCGCATGGATCTCAAACTAAGCCCAGAATCCAGTTATACGCAATAACACTCTAATTACTTGACTTTTTTGTATGATCCTCATTTCCTTTGCCACCTAAATATTAGCTATCGTTTAAATTATTTAAGACAAACCTGGAGCTTTACAGTTTTATACAGAACCACTCTGCAAAAAATAATTAATTTTATTATCAATATTGGTTACCTGAACACAGCATATAAATAACTTGTACTGTAAGCACATGGAATATATATCTTGAACTCTATATAATGTAATTCACAATAACCAACAAACAACGGTTAAGTAAAAAAATATATCCATTACTGAAACTTTCTTCGTGTCATAATTTTGGTAGTAACTTAAAATGTGTAAACCGCTAGAGTTTTAATTATATAAAATACAGTTAACCAAGTGATTTTACCAATGTTTTACTTTTTACACCTTTAATATTTTTTCCAGATATTTGTATTTTTTTAATGCAATTTACTGTGATTATTGATATAGACATTTTGTATGTTGCTAATGAAAGTTTTAAAACTTAAAAAAAAATTACCTATGTCAGATGCACGCAACTGTAGAAAAAACAGGAATATAATATTTTTTTAACTAAATGCAACGTAAACATAAACGAAAAGTATACGGTAGGAGTGTAGCTGTTGATACCTGCCAGTCGATCACATTAGTTAAACCGAGTGCGAGTTGGTTTTACTCTTGAGAAGAACCTATATGTAATGAATTGATTTACGGATATGAGCCTCTCAGTAAATACTATTAATAGTAAATGCATTTTATTTCCACCAGTCAGTGATCAGTTTAAGTTGGGGGATGGGAAACGAAACAATAGAGCTGGTGTTTAGTAGAGGATGTCTTGAGACATTGAGCCTTCACTACATAGTATGGAAGAAAGTCCCTGGCGCGCGTCTGTCTGTATGACTGCACTAATCTCGACAACCACTGAATCGATTTGGATACGGGTTTTACTGTTATGATCTGCATTTATCGAGGAAGGTTTGTGTGTATCAAAAATTTCCCTAGCAATTACAGGAGCTCAGAATAAACAGTATGTATTAGTGAATCAAGTCGGGAAAAAAGTTTGCCGCCAGCGCGCTTTCATAGAATACGCTGCCTAATATTTTAGAGATATAACAAAACCACGTACGAAAGAATTGTGTAAAATTTAGTGATCCACAATAAATTTAGCGATAGCATATATCTGTCTTTAATACATAAGTAGTAATAATCATATTTACAAATTAAATTACGCAGTAAAGACAAACGTCAAAGTCACTGTTCTTTCGAACCATTAAGAACTTAATATTGATCAAAATAAATAATTTCATAATTTAAATTGTTTAATGTATAAAATAAATGTCCTTTAAATCATACAATTTGGCCCAACGTAACAAAACTAGCACTCAAAACAAACATGAGAGTACTTATGACTTCAGAAGGTAACAGCATATTTGCTGAGATGCTACTGAAAGTCGGAAATGGAGAGCTTCCAATGAATTGTGGGAAAATTTCTCGCAATGGTGATATATGTGTTTTTATCACCGATCACTAACAACTGATAGATAACTTTTACCCTGAAATACACGACCTTTCAAATAAGACACTATCGTGGTTCAAAGAAAGAGCGATATTATCGCCTACTTATGAACAAGTCGAAAAAATTAATGAATTAATGTTCGCAAAATTCAACGTACAAACACAAGTCTATTACTTAGTGAATACTACAATACTCAACAGTGAAGCAGCTGTGCACTATCCCACAGAATTTCTTAATTCATTGAATCCTTCTGGCATGCCAGCACACAAACTGATATTCAAAGTTGGAGCTCCCATAATTTTATTGCGAAATATAAATCCACCGATATTATGCAACGGGACTCGATTACAAATAAAAAGTTTAAAAAGTTATCTCATTGATGGTACTATTTTAACTTGCTGCAGTACTGGAGAAACGGTTTTAATATATAGAATACAAATGATTCCCTCGGATTTTCCTTTTAATTTTAAAAGAGTCTAATTTCCAATAAGAGCTTGTTTTGGTATGACCATAAATAAGGCATAGGATCAAACACTTAATCTGGCTGGAGTGGATTTGAGTGGAGAATTTTTTTCACACGGACAACTATACGTAGCCCTTTCGCATGTCACGTCAAACATAAATCTTTTTGTGCTGGCTGTTAGAGGCAATACGATTAATGTTGTACGCAAATAAATTTACTAAACCACTATTATATGATATTGTTATATTAGAGATATGTGAATGTGGATAAAGCGAAGGAGGTAGGTATGTCAGGATAGTGGTAAATGGAGGGCCAAATCCTTGCCACCCCTCTGGGAGGCCTTATGTATGTTATATATTATTGTAGTTTGCTAATTTACTATAAAATAATATTGTAATTATATTTTCCCAATTTTATTTATTAGTGTATCGCTGTAAAAACTAAATTTTAGCCGGGTGAAGCCGGGCTGGGTTGCTAGTCGTGAATATAGTGGCCTCCGAAACATGTGTTATTAAAAGACAAGTTAATATGTTTAATTCCAATGGAAAATGTTATATTATGCATACTATAAAAACAATATTACATATCAGGCTGCAGGTGTAGAGGCTTTGAGCATCGCTGATGTACAGGAAGAGCCAAATGTGAGTACTATGAAAAGGATTCACTTTACAAAAATATTATCGTTTACAAATATGTATTTCTATTATTTATCAACACCTTTATAATTATCATACTATATGTCGAACCTCCTTTCTTTTGCACTGAAGTGTTTTTATTATTAACACTTTCTGTTTGCTGTTGTTAGATATTGTTTGTGGTGAATTAATAATTCTAGTATATATAGACAAAAATTACGATTAGAACCAAAATCAAAACACACAACAATTGTCATCGTTTATGAGCTTTCAAACTGACATGCTTACCGATAAAATTTCTGTATCATTAGGTAATTTTTGACACAACAGAAATTTTTAAATAAAAACTTAATTTAAAATACTGTCTTCAAAAATATGCTATATAAAGGACTTAAATGCTACGCGTAATAGTGTTTCTTTTTCACACTGCTGTTAACATAATTTCAGTTTACATATCTGCTTAAGGTGCATTTGTATTAAGCATATTTAAAAAAACCCATCTTACTGAAATCATTGGAACGTTATAAAACAGTTGTTTGGAATACTCGTTCTAATCTCAAAAAGGCGAGTGAGTTCTGGATGTTTTGTTTTCTTGTCAAAATGTTCCCTTTCACGACAATAATCAATTTTTTTTCAATATTTATAAGGAGAACCGTAATATCTAAAACAGTACGTTGAACTATATTTTCTATCTTTTCCCAGATTTTGGTTGCTATTTATAATTGCATTCTATGCTGAAAGGTAAATAGTTTATTGTTTTAGTATATATTTGAACTACTCCTTTTTGATTTCTGTCCATCACATAAGCATTTTTTTTGTCTGTGATCAAATTTCAGCCTTTGTTTTGGCAAATCATATATTCGTTTTTGACATAAGTTTACTGCTTTCTACTACGGAACAATTATTTGCCTTTTTTTTTTAACAAGCCCAATTTTTCTAGAAGATATTGACGGTGTATCGAATAGTTCTTTTTACTGGATAAATAATTAAAATATACAATAAAATCTTACATTTATCATAGACTGAAAATCAGTTATATAAGCTGCTCAAGACCATAGTTCATTAAATATATGTGCCTACGTGTTTGTAATTTTTTCTGGGTAGTTTCAAAATACATTGTTAACCTTATATGGGATATCACAGAAATGATTTACCTAAGACGGTGCTGTTGTATATGGTTAAAATATTTATTTATCTTAGCAAAATTAACGACAATTATAAAATTAACATTTATTGTTCGCTCATCTTAATTGATACTTATGACTGCTTGGAGTCATATGAGTCTGGCAAAAATTCTCATTCATTAATTTATTCATTCATTCATTGGGTTCTGTGAAGGGGAAAAGAGAGCCAAATACTTCTGTAGGAGGTGAATTGGGTGTTACGTTATTTATCAAGTGTTTTTTACCCATTGTCTTAGAGGACTCTGGAATTTTGCCAGGGAATCATTTTCCTTCTCTCTCTTTCCCCCGTTTACGCATGGTTGCTTTGATTGTTAACTCTCGCTGTAGTTATTTTTGTTGGACCTGAGCTCTGAAGGTTTTCCTGCGCCTTTAGTTTCCACAAAAATAATATGATGGAAATTAACTCACTTCTGTTCTGGACAACTGCTTCGCTGTAGTAACTAAAAGGAACTGAATTTCCAACGCTCCTGCTTTATTCTCGTAGGGCAATAAGACGAGGAGACGGTTACTTTATTTAAAAACTTACGCCTTAAAACAGCCCGTACTTCCATCACTTAACAGACATTCGAACCTATGATTATCCACATCGTAAACCAGCGTTCCTGCCAACTCAGACACAGAAGTATGCTACTTTTAGAATCTTCTATGAAAGTAATAATACAAAATATGCGCTCGCATTTAATATGGCTCATAGTATTATGTTCAAACTATTATCTTTAGGCAGACAACCCGAGTTGTGAATTTGTCTAAGTTGTTTCACCAGTGTGTGTGTGTGTGAAATCACATAAATATACTCCTCACCGAGTCTACGACACAGAACATAATTTTCTAGGCCAAATTATGTTACACAAGCCAGTTGGCTTCTTAAGTTTGTAGACATTTATTATTTTTAAAAGGGGTCCCATTGTTTCGGGTTGTATCAAGTGGGGCCTCTGGTTTTCTTTTAAATATTCCAAAAAAACAAAATATAAGTAAACATTTTTTTTATTTGTTGTAAATTAAACGAAAAAGAATTTTTTTAAATTTTTTAAATTTTTAAATCACACTTTGTCAGCTAATCATAAACTGACACGGAATTCTACAATATGAGAAATCGAAAAAGTCAGCAATTTTAGCAAAAAAAAATTATATAAAACCCGCGTTTTTTAAAATAATTATTATAAGAACTATTATAACTGTTATATCCTTAGATCACAAAAAGTGATACAAAGTCGCCCCCTCTGAGCAACGACTGCATTTTCATTTAAAATAGCATGAATATTTTTTATCTTTATCCATCCACAAGAGTGTTAATAAATAGTTGTTAAATTAATGATTTAAAAAAAAAAAATTTGAAGTGTTTGCTAGTTTATAATTAGATTTAAATATATGGCAATAAGATCATGAAAATATATCTTATAATTATTTACGTAAATGATAAAACTCAACATTTATCCATTGAAAACAACTAAAAATAAATAAAAATCAATCTGTTCATTTACTTAAATGATTAATTGAGTTTGGGAAGTTTATATCCGTGATTTTCGTTACATTTTTCAATTGACTTACCGTTTGCAAAATCTAACATTCCAGGAAGCTGATTATAAAACCCCTTTCTTAATGATGATTTAATTATTTTAATCAGAGTTTATGCAAAATGCCTAACAACAATTACTAAATATTATTAGATGGCAAAACAAAAATGTAATAATTCGATAAAGAACAATATGAAACTCTGAATAATTTTAATTTATATAATTTTAAGTATTGGGAACCGTTAAGAAACCGAGTTAAAATTCAAATAAAATCCAATAAACCTCTTTGCAATAAATTGGGCACTTTGGAATAAACCTTTGAAAAAAGTCACTGCTCTTTATGCATATATTTTGATGGGCGCACTCAGTGACATACACCCCGTAAAATTGGCAACGATGGAGCGAAAGAGGTTCCATACATTAACGTCGAATAAAAAGTGTTAGATAACTGATAGCTCTAATATTTATTCCCCTTTCTGGTTTTTTAATGCATCGACGTGTGAAAATGAGCAGATTGGTAAAATATTTACTTTTCTAAATATTCACAGTTTCACTTGACTTACCTATGAATAAAGTGATGAGGCTCATGGCAATGTTAATTTTACATAAGGCGGAAGAATACACACCGTGCATACAAGTATATCTTGGCAGGGCTTTCAAAAGTGCTCAGTTTACATTGAACAGCCTATATCAAGCTGAAAGTCAGTTTCATGGAATCTTCTTAAAAAGTGGACTTGTGTTCAAAAACTTGAAAAAAAAATTTTTTTTAGTAAAACATGTACATGTAAACGAGAAAATCCTAATAAGTTGTTTTATTAGTAACGATAATAATCGATGGTAGATAACTGGATTTACAAATCAAAATGGTTTAATTTTTGAACATTCAAGTGTGTTCCGAAAGCTAAATTCTAATTACGTCCGTTTACAACAAGATTATGAAAAAGGGTATATTAAAATAAATGAACTGATTAGTTATTTTTCAGTAATAATGAACAAATGATTACATGAAACGAATGTTAAAACAATTAATTAGTTTTATTTTATGAGTAAGCTTGTTCACAAACAACTAATAAGATATTCATTTATAACCACTATTGGTAGCAGGTAAGAAAAATTCAAATACATTTTTCCGAAAGATGGGACGAGTGTTTTGGGCTCATTATAATATATATGAGAGGAAAAAATATATAATACACTGTTGTATGTTTCAATGGTTCGACGGAGCAGCATTTCAATTGTTTAACATTTCAATATTTCAACCATTCGATAGTTCGAAAGTTCAACCAATTTTTCAAGACCTTTGGTTTATTATACGTCTATTATATTTAAGTTGTTATAAGTTTTTTTTTTGCTATTCATTTCCGTGCCTCAAAAACTCAAAACATTTGTTGTGAATAAAGTGAATTAAGTTGAGGGTTTTGGGTGAATCTTAACAATGAGGTGTTGAGAGCCGACAGCGGTGACATGAGGTGAGAATGGAGCAGCGCCGGAACGCAAGGGCGGAGGAACGGGATATCCCGAGAAACCCCGCACGGTCAGCGGAGCACGATACCCGCTTGCGTAAATCCGGGAGTGACCCGGCCGGGGATTGTACCCGGTTTGCCTTGGTGGAAGGCGAACAGCCTAACCTTTCAGCCACCACGGCTCATGTGAATAATGTGAATGTTGTCCAAAACGGGGACGGAGGGCGGGTAGTGCGGGGGCGTTCCATTCATCACTTATTACTGCTGCTATCTGCGTCCAAACCCTGAACTGCAAAGCTTGGCTGTCCACAGATCAGTTTGAACCGAGTCGTTGAGGTGGGTGCCTGCTATTGTTTTTCTACACTTGTTTGGAGTTTCTTCATGAAAATTTGTTCAATGATTCGTCTATGGCGTGTTAGGTTGTTATTAAGCACTCATTTATATTCAATTTCAGTAAGTGCAACACTGTTCCTTCCAGTTTTCAGATATCTTTAGGTTACTCTACGAAGGAAAGAAAGGGTTATGATATCACTTTCCTGTCTGCCCGTGGGCATGTTTCCTGTCTGTGCGTATGTGAGTCGGTCTCCTAACGCGAGAACATAATTCCACAAAATTTGGTACGCATATAGTTTTAAGTAAGGATACCTGACTTTTATAATTTTCAACCACGCTGGCACTTACTTTCAAAATAGCGGCCATTTTAATATTTAGGGCGATATGTCATATTTCGGAAACCATTTAACCAATTTTAACCTAATTTTGTATACTGAGAGCGCGAGTTGTAAGTATTGAATTCAGAAGTAAATATAATTTGATGGTCCGCCAATTTGGAAGATAGCGCCACATGAAATATAAAGTTTTAATTTTATATCTCGAAAACAACTCAAACCATTTTCGCCAAATTTGGCACGTAAGTAATACTATGATAGGCATGGCACATGTACGTTATTAAACATTATTTTTAACTTATTTAAAATGGCCGCCACCCACACATTCTAGGTTTATTTGGTATAACTACCATACTGTTTATCCAGTTTAAACCAAATTTCGTATTCTGGCAGTATCTATCACAAGCATCAAGTAAGAAAAAAACATTTGCCCGCCATTTTCTAAGATAACACTACATGAGAAAATAAAGATTTTATGTTATTTCTCGAAAACTAGCCAACGAATTTTCTTAAAATTTGGCAAGTAGGTAATAATATTGTAGGCCAACAATATTAGTAAATAAACTTTATAAGGCACTTATTTTCAAAATGGCGGCCATTAAAATATTATAGGATTACTTGATATAAGTACCATATCATTTGACTAATTTCAACCAAATTTTGTACGCTGACGGTATGTATTGCAAGCACCAAATAAGCCAAGTAACGTAACTTTCGTAAGCCATTTTGTAAGGTAGCGCTACATGAATTAATCACATTTTGTGTATTTTCTCGGGAAACAATTCACAGATTCCTACCTAATTTTGCAATCGAGTTGTACTGCCGCAGTTGATATGTACAAATATGTTTCACGTATGGTAGACACTTATTTTCAAAATGGCTGGCATCTAGAAAATTTTGTATCGAATGCTATACTGTCGAAAACATTTTATCAATTCCAACTTAACTTTGTATGTTTAGAGTATATATAAAAAACATAAAAATATTCTACATGTAGCCTCCTTCGTCCTCCATTTTGAAAGATATTGTTAAACAAATAATTAAAATTTTTGTCTTATCTCGGGAAACCATTTTTAAATTCCCACTAAATATGACAAAAATGTTTTACTGTGGTAAGTAATGTTAACTGATATGTTTTAGGTTGGTCAGACACTTATTTTCAAAATGGCGGCCATTAAGCTATTTTAGCTTAGTGTGTCATATAGTCCAAACCATGTTATTAATTCCAAAAAAACATTGTATGATGGCTGCACATATAACAACAATCAATGTGTAAACACAAAATCTTTCTTGACAGCCATTTTGTGAAATATTTTCACTTGACAAATTGAAATTATGTATTCTCAGAAAAAAAAACCCATTTCTACCAAATTTGGCAAACAATTAGCACTATGGCAGGATATTTAAACTAATAAATTTTGATTGGGTCAGACATGGATATTTTCAAATGGCAGCCATATAATACTTTTAGCTCCGAATTTTTTATCTACAAAACTACAAAACATATTTCTACTTAACTTTGTACGCTGACAGTATAAGTCGTATCCATCGAAATTGTCTACGCAAAACCTCATTCCTCCACCAATTTGAGTATAGCCCCCCACCAGATAATATAGTTTTTATGCAATATCTTGGGTAACAATCAACAAATTTCTTTCAAATTGAGCGCAGATGTTGTACTGTGGTAAGCTTAATTAATTTTCATGTTTTAAGTATTTAAGTCTCTTATTTTCTTAATGGCAAGTATACAAACATTTTAGCTTTGTGTGCTATATCTACGAAACTATGTAACGAATGTTAATTTAACTTTGCATATTTTGCTTATGACAATAATCGAATGTGCTAATATATAAACTTTTTCCTTCCATTTATGAAGATTTTCACATTATCAGTCGAGGTTTTGCGCCATATCTCGAATACCAATCAACCGATATGCATAAAGATAAACTCCTTTGCCAAATTTTTTGCAAAGTAGCATCGGTTTAGTGAACTACACCTTTGGTCATATTTGCGGAACAATTCAACTAATTTACAAAAAATTTCGAACACCTACAGAAGACTTAGCGTAGTGTCATTATTTACGTCGGGTTTGGCAATGATTTTAAAAATCGCGACAATATAAATATTTTCATATGTTCGGCATATCTATTTAACAATTTAACAATACCAATCAAACTTTTCATTCTGATATTATCTACTACGAACATTGTGTTCAGAGCCTCTTTTTGAGAAAATTTGTAAGGTAGCCCGATTTAATAAAATGTTTTTATGCTATACCTCGTATACCAATAAACCGATTACCATAAATTTTTTTACACAAGGGCCGTGTTGGTAGACTATGTAAACTTATGTATTTTAGTGGCTCTGACACTTATTTTCTAAATTATAACCAAGAAAATATTTCGGATTAGTG
>NQII01009264.1:41899-54790 GCA_002778355.1 Clitarchus hookeri | reverse complement strand
GAACAGAGTATGAGGGTTTTCTCAGGGCGCACCCACTACATCCGTATTTTCTCTCTGAATTAAACGGGTAAAAATCTTCCTATGGACGACCTCTCCTCCATTCTGAGTGATGAGCTGACTGATTCTCGGCCGAAAAAATCCTAGAACCTCGATATCTTTCACTGCAAAACTGGTAGGTTGAACTGCGTTTCTGACAGTTGACATGAGATAATGAAAATTTTTCACACGTCGGTTACTCTTCGTCAGTATCTGCATTGACTAACATTGGTATTAAGCTATTTATTTAAAGCTCGAAAATATAGTGGTAGGCGGCCCACCCACCCACACCAGTGCATTTTTTTTTAAGGAGACACCATGTGTTTTGAGTTGAGAGAGAGAGAGAGAGAGAGAGAGAGAGAGAGCTTAGCAGCTGAAATGGGTGAGGACATTTGAGTAGGCGAAGAAGGTCAAGTGTCCCGAGAAAATCTGCCGGACATCGCCAAGTCCATCACAGGTGATACTGTTGGCAATGACATCAATAACGTTTCCCACATGCGCGGAAATACAGGTGTGACCCTTGCCGGGAATCGAACCTAGCTCGTCTTGATGGGAGGCATGCGCTCTGGTAACTGTGCGACTGCTGTCGAGAGGTTGGTGTGAAATATTGAGCGTGTCCGGTCCTGTGTCGGTGCCAAATAATCATTATAGAAAGGGTGCCTGATCACCGCCACGTTTTCGAGATTTCTCTGTGATGGTGATTATCGCAGTGTTCACAGAGCAGTTTGTAAATATTTATGCATCGGGAATAGGGCTCGCATTTGTTGCTGCAGTCATTTTAATGGAATAAATAATTATTTTATCTCTGGTGAAGGACTGAGGTGTGATGTTGAGAACCTTTAGTTGTGTAAGCATGGGCTCGTTCTCACCCTAGGGTGCAAGAGATTATTAACAAACATGAGGATGGGCCTGAACGTAATAGCCATGGTTATAAACAGATTTGATACCTATTTACAATCATATAGTCATGATCTGATAGTGATTCCCGTTATACCCGACAGTAAGGTTTTCATTATTAAATTTTTATCGTAAATATTCAAAGTGATGTTTTTCCATCGTGCTTGGTATCGATGGCAGTAGTATATCAACGATTATTTCCCGAGTCGATACATATCAGGGTNGTGTTTTTCCATCGTGCTTGGTATCGATGGCAGTAGTATATCAACGATTATTTCCCGAGTCGATACATATCAGGGTTCATGAGAGGCTATTTTTGCATGACATGCTCCCCCGTCAATACCCCTGCTAATCACAATCGAAGTGACGCTGCTCGCTGTGTGTTGTGAGAATATTCCATAAATAAAACAGGTTATAGTGAGTCACATCTGAGTGGTTTTTCCTAAGTTTCTTCAGCATATATGAGATATCGTTCNTAAATAAAACAGGTTATAGTGAGTCACATCTGAGTGGTTTTTCCTAAGTTTCTTCAGCATATATGAGATATCGTTCCTGCTCGAAGAGTTGCGAAAAAGGGAAAGCCCATGCATACGATAATGAAGACAGAGTTTGCTGTGAAAACAGTAACTATTTTTCGACGTCCTCACACATCTCCTCACCAGCTTTGCCGAAAAAATTGCCGTGAATAATGCAGAAGACACAATAACACCGACTACATATTTCATGAAGACCCCAATGAACTTGTTGATAGACTCAGGCATTTGATTGCCCTGCACAGTAAGAATAAATCTTTAATCATCGGTGAACTTAAGGAAAGGGTTTAGATCGAATGAAACCATTGTGTACTTACTATCCATCATCTGCAAACATCAGAACAATGCAAAGATTTAATGTATGTAAAAAGTAGAATAATACATTTGTGTGTTCTTAGTTGTGCACTTTTAATTTATTAAACATTACCCATCTGCATTTCTGAAAAATTTATTATTTAAGTGGTGTATAAAATCGAATGCAAGGGTCTGTTTTAAAGAAAAATTGAACGAGAATGTACGTTACGGGGAATATGGTCCAATCTAAAGTATTATTTCTTTTTCGGACTGTTTAAATCGGCTGAGTTTTTTTGACAAAAAAACCAACTGAGGAAGGAATGTTTTTGAGTAATGAAAGGGCGAAAATCTGGGAGCAACCTTACCTGGAATCGAACTCGTCTCGTCGTGTAGCGGCGAAGAGGCAGAGTGAATAATGGGCTAGTGTTGAGTGGACCTCCTGTGCGAACATGTGTGTACAAAAGAAAGGAGGCTGTTCGCGTATTCGTGATGTGAAACGAGAGCTCTAGCCACTGCAGTTCCCTCTGACGTGAGACCGTGGAAGAGATCATCGTTTCAAAACGGGATTGGGGTGCCGTTTTCGATGGGGAGCCTGAACTGATGTGTCCAAATCTTCATAATTTTGGAGGTTGTTGTAGGCATTCTGACTTGAGTAATCTCTCCTAAAGCCTGATACTTTTTTAATTTGGCATGGGTAATAAATTTCATGAACGTAAACATGAGCATTTTAATTTTTTTTTTGTTACTTCTATTGCTTATGTACTTGCATTAGACGATATTTTGTATCGTCATGGCGTCACGAGGGGCTGATAGAGCGCAAGTATGCTAGCAAGCATTTGAAAAAAATGAACCCCGATAGTGAGTTATTTAGCTCTCTCTTCTGACCTTTCGAAAATTTGTCGTTCGTATGTCTATGCGATACACTGGCATGCCTGAGCTGAAATATTGCTAACATGTGTATGTATCTCTGCAGGTTCATAAAGAACTGGTGACTATTTTTAAATTGGAATTTAGCTCATATATTATTACGTGTACTCTGTAATTTAAAAAAAATTATATTAGGGAACCAGACTTTTATATATTTTTTTTTTCAATAGTCATGCAAAATAGTAGCTTTAAATACCTATAAAATGCAAACTGGTATCTCGGTTTGCCTGAAATATGCAAGGAATTGCTGATATAAAATAAATATTTGTGCTCAATATTGTTATTTGTTTAAAGTTAATACGTACACATTTGTCTACATTACGTNTGATATAAAATAAATATTTGTGCTCAATATTGTTATTTGTTTAAAGTTAATACGTACACATTTGTCTACATTACGTAATGCAATTTTTTTATGTTTTTCATCCTCCAGACGTGGCTGGCTCATGATTCTGAAAGCCCGATGCTGCGGACTTGATGTGAGGGAAATTGGCGCAAACCCCTTCCTATTATAATGAACACATATAAATATTTTTTATTCATTACTGTATTAGATTCTCGTAAAATAGCAGCGTGAGTTTACATTATCTAGGCGGAGTGCAAGCTAAAATAATAATCAAAGTAATTTTTATTCCAAATTGAGACGGAGCTAGTTGCTAGGGCAAGCGGGGAAAAGTAAGGACACGAACAAGAAACCATCTCGGCATTCACCTGGAGTAATTTTTAGAATATAAATTCGGGCCGAACGAGTTGAGTATCGAACCCGGGTCCCCTTGAACACGGGTCTTCCCTGGTGTTGACTTGTGTGTGCAGATATCTGTGTTTGTTATCACAAAGAATTAAGGTTGGCTTCTGTGAGAAATAAAACAAGCTGCTGGAGCGACAAGCCTCCCTCCAGCGGTCAGTGCGCTAGGGCGAAGTCCAATTCAACACCTGGTGCAGCGCGGCTGGCCGAGTGCGCGAGCTCAGATTACGACTGCACGTGCCTCTTATTTACTTCTGTAATGGGACTCATGACCACGTCTTAAAGTATGCTTTTGTCTTAACAGTTTTTTTATGCGTCTATCAGTCTCCCTGCAATTGGGATATTTCGAGCTCTGTGTGTGTGTAGGTGTGTGAATGTGTGTGTTTGACGTATGAGCAAGTGGAGGATGATTATTTTTTCCTCTTATTTCTAAATTTCACAGCATTACAAACTATCTTTGGTTTCACCGGAATTAATAAAAAATTTCGCATTTCATTTTTATACGAAAATAAAACAAAGGCAGAGAGAGTTAGAGCCAGAATTTATTTACAAAATAAACTCTACAAATAATTAATGTCCTACATTATAAAGAGATTAACGTAACTAAAAAACCCCAGGGTATCCGTAATGCACTGACTGCAATATGCTCTAATTTTTTTTTGCACATGCGAAGTCTTTCTTATATGTCTCGACAAGGTTGAAGGGTGGTGAATGAGAGCTGTATGCGCGTGTCTTAGCTGGAATTCGTATTGTGGTATAAATCTGCGTGGTGGACAAGCATCTCGGAAATAAAACTATGTTTTAGTTCACGTAATTCATAAAGAGTGAATACTATTGACACCTGCTGGATTATAAACCGCATACATATACGTACACATGTTTGCATGTCACTTTTCAATCGGATAAAGTCACGTAGCAGTGTGTTGGGACTATGAGGGGGAGGGTGGGGGTGTTTTACCACGAATCAGATATATCTCTTAATGGAGCGAGCGCACACGAATGTATGAAAATACAGAAATTTGTTTGCCGAAGGCTGTTTTTTATGATTTTGTACTTGTGGTGGGTGTACCTTTACGCTAGCGTCCCCTCGCGGTATATAACTTTTTTCCTGAAAAGCTTACTATATGTGCAGTATTTATGCACATAAAGAGTTTCATATGCTGACAATGGGTGACAGGAAAATTACCGAACGTGAAATAACCATTTCGGTATTTTTTCCCAACTGCCTAAATTTCCTAATATACTGATTTTAAACTTTGGAGGAAATGTTTTTAATGATGAGCGTCTATGCCTGGGTTAAGGAGAATGCATGGGATTCTTCACTGTGTGTATCGCATACCGTGAGGGGTAGCGAAGTGGTTTGAACTCTGTTTTTTGGGTTTTTCGAGCCCTGATTACTTTATAGAAAGCAGCATAACGCATCCGTACACAACACATTATTCTTTCCAAATTTTTAATATATTTTTTAAATAATTACGTTTGTACTCGTAATATATGTTAAGTTAGTGATGGCTTAAATCTCATTAAATATTTTTTCTTTGAAGTTATAACAAAACTGATATACTTAATATTTTTTTTTACCAACTGTGATATTTTAAAACTTACGTGGGCAGAACATAACTCGAGTTAAAAAATAAGAATCTATATATTAATTTAAAGACACTTATTTATGCACACATATAACAATATTCTTTTTCTTCTGCATAATACAAGGAATGCCTTTTTCACACATGTTACTTTTCTTAGTCTCGGAGGGCATTACAAACGTAATATATTATTTTCAATAGTCAATGGGATCCTCATAGTCATTTTTTAATGTACCACGGGTTATCATAACTCCACAATCTTAGGGCTTCGGCGTTGCGCGGGGCACAGCAATATCTTTGATTTTTTTCACTCGTGAAGTATTGTGGCGTAAGTCTCGACGAGCTGTCGTAACGGCGGGCAGCGGCAATGCTTATGAAGGTCTACAAAGTTCGTTCCGATGGGGCACGAATTTCGAATCGCCGACTCTCAGCGTCTTCCAAACACATACACAGGATAATAGGGAATTATGGCAGAATTCAGCATTGCCGGCATTTCCTCGTAAGGAATATTCCTCTCGTCCCAATTAGGTCCATGCGTTTCGTACTTCTGCAATGTAAATAAAATGCCAAACGAAAAACCAAGATGGCGGTCTAAAAAAGTTGAGAGACAAACTCCAGTAATGTATAAACAAAAAAAAACCAAAAAACAATATGCCGGACGGTGGCTGTTATGCCTGCGNCATATAATTAACAAAAAACAGCAGTATGCAGATTTATTATTATGTAAAAAAATTTGTACATGGTAAATGGCTACAAGGCTTGCTAGCATACTTTGTCAGATGTCCTTAATTCTGATATTACTGAGATATCTTGAAGCAGCGCAACACCCTTTACTAACCCCTCCCTTCATGCGTGTCTATTCCATTTCGAAATTATTAATTCGTTAACCAGTGGGGAACCTCCGGAAATTTGTTTTAAATTAAATTTTTTAAATAAATTTTTTTATTAATGTTTTTAATAATTTTAATTAAATAATATTTAACTATTTTTTAATATAATTTTTATAACATTTTTGTAATTTTTTGAATTTTTTTAGATTTTTTTTATTTATATTTTCTGGGTTTTCAAGGTAAAAGTTTACCAGGGTAAAGGTCAGGGTCAAGGTCACCTGGATTCAAGAAAGCTGCGGCCCGAATGGAATGACAGCACAAACAGCTCCGACGCTCCGGTCCCAGGTCCCGATGTGCTGAAGTCCCCATAATATCTCTACTGGCACAATGTTTATCGCAAAAAAACAAAAACATATTTACCAATCCAATTTTTTTTCTTTCAACATTTTTAAAAGTAAAACCCGACAACAGTTTTGCCACTTCGTCATCTATCACGACGCTGTCTTTATTCTTCTTTGTGTTTAACTGCAACTGGCATTGCGGTTAGCTACGAGGATGGGTGGGAACCGTGAAATCTGAGAGCTCGCCAATAGACTCCCCTTTTCTTCACGACCTGAACTCTGACATCTTCGTAATTTCGCTTGTCGGCCATCTCCCCGCCTAGAAGGATTACGAAACGCCAGTTCGCGATAGCCTTAAAAGCGCTTCCGTGAAGTATTTTCTTCGGGGCGAAAAAGTTACGCATGTGTTTACGTTTGTTTACTGAGTTTATTTACACTACCAATTCAGCACACGTTGGCTAAACAAGAGGTAGGCTACATGCTAAATAAACTTACAGCAGCAAAGATTACAAAAATTCACTGCTTACTCAAGTTTCAAACCCGAGAACTGGTAATCAGAAAATACCACTTATGAAACCTTGGTACCAGAGTTCACGTTACATTAGGTACTTTAAATTTATAACTGTTGTTATTATTCCCTAATAAGTATAAGAGAATATGTCAATAATAAAAAGCAAATTAAACTGAATATTGAAATACTTGTCCAATCGATTGGTTTAGTGACTTCAATTTACAGTGGGCAATGTTTTGGACGGCATAAAAATAATTACCAAATTTGAGAATTGCATTACAGAAGAACTATAGCAAAATTTGTAAGCTTAGATTGAAATCAGCACGGATGAACATCATTTTGGTTTTCTAAGTCTCTGTTTGTACTCTCCACGGCCCACATACTTACATGAGAAGAAAAATTGTTCAGCCGTATGATTCTGAATAATTACATCTGCAACTTGCGTTTACCCGATCAAGGTATGAATTATTTGTAAGGAATTATTTGTTCCTTATTACTTGATACAAAAACGACAAAACTGTACTTTTTTCTCATATGAAAAGTTTGTACGTATGTCGATAAATGGAACTTGTGGCATTAAATACCATGTTATTAGAGTACTTTAAAGAACAAATATTTAGTTTTTTTTCCCCCAGGAGTTTTAAGACACTTATCTTATGGTTAAGTGGAAAAAAATATATGTATTTTTCAGTGTGCCACTGCCGTTTCAGAAAGATCATTTAATTTCCTTATTTGAGAAAAAGCTCTGCGTAGCGTTTTCTCTTGAATAATTTAATGTATCCTACTGTAAATAGTTATCTTTGGCTTTAACTAATACCTTTACGAACAGTAGATCAGTGTTGACTTATGAATTAAACCTCTCAATACTACGCTAAAAATGTGAAGAGCATTGTTATAAGTTTTAAAGTACATTGTCAAATATATTGTCCTTATTCCACCACCAATAGAGAATTTTTTCCATCATGTATATCGGAGAAACACATTTTTCCTTCTATTCATAAATATTTCTGTTGTATTCAAATCTTGCTTACAATTAAGCCTATAGTATATGGTTATAAAATGTATATACTTTTGGTTAGTAAAATAAGTATTGGAAAATACATAATTAGTTTTATAATTTTACGGCTATAATTTTCGAAAACTTTTAAATGACTGTTTTATTTCCTGATTTTTATAGCACTGTGGCAATTTTTTTTAGAAGCTACGGAATTGAGAAATCTTAAGAAATAGCCCATTACTTCTCTTTTATTTAACAATGAAACATTTCATATAATTAGTCATGTTGTTAAAACTCATCTTAGAAAATTGTTTCTAAGAACTGTTTCATACTTTAATATTCTTTCTGTCTACGCTCATCTGAGAGTACATGTGGGGTAATGACTTGCGTTTCGAACTTTCATATCATGCTTAAAGACTTAAAACAACAAGACTTAACGAATGACATACATTGTTTTTTTTTTAGAAAATAATCAAAGCTTTACGCAAGTCTCACCAAGCGAGACATCGTAACAGCTACTTTTTAGAGGAAATTGTCCTATTAGCAGATTTAGAGGCCAGCTACATTTTCAGAACTCAGTAAAATCAATTAGGAATAGCTTAGAAGCAGAAGTTAGCAGTAGTGTAGGTATGGGGAGTCTGGCGCAATGCATTATAAATGGAGAGTGTGCAGCTGCGGCTGAGAATCACCTACAGAGGATCGACTAGGGCAAGCTCGGCAGTCTTCGGCTCGACTCGGAGGTGCTCGGAAGCCCTGAACTCGGGATTGTCGAATGTCACCATAGGTGCTCAGCAGTCGAATCGAAAATATGTATTTATTATTCCATTAGAAATTTTTTTTCTATAATTTTTTAATTATTTAAGTAATTTTTTGTAAATTCGTACTGAAATTGTACACAGGGTATAGCAGAACCATTCAAAAATCTATGATTAATTTAATACATTTCCGATCTCCTCTCTTCAAGACTAATTAATACACGATGTCGGAATTTGCAAATTATCCAATGTCTCGACTGTTATGTAGATATAAGTATTCTATACAAATTTGTTTTAATATATGTATATGTGACCATTTCAAGCCCATCATACGAGTAGCAACCACCTTCCCAAGTAAGGTTATAATCATGGTATGGATCAGCATCTACAAACATTTTTAAAAGCATAGTTGTCTGTGGTTTACGAACCAATAGGCCCTTGAGACTTGGAATGCACGAGGGCAGGTCGGGTGATAGTCTTATATTTTGTGTTCTTCTCAGATATCAATCCTCTTCTGCAACCCCAATCCCCACAAATACTCAGCAATACTCCACACCAATCGTCACCAATCCTCAACAATTCTCCGCACCAATCCACACCAATCCTCAACAAACGTCGCACCAATCAGCACTAATCCTCAGCAATCCTCCACATAAATCCCCATAAATTCTCCGCACCAATCCTCAACAATCCTCCCCACCAATCCTTAATACTGCGCACTAATCAGCACAAATCCTCAAAAATTCTGGGCACCAATACGCACCAATCCGCAACAATCATGTGCACCAATATGCACCCACACTCACCAATCCTCAGCAATCCTCCTCAGCAATCCCCACAAACCCTTCGCAATCCTCACCAAACCTTACCAATCCTTTTATCAATCCAAAGACCTCGTTCGTTCCTTTGATCAATCCTTCAGTTTGTACCCCCGTCCCCCGCCTACCTAAACATATACAAATTACATGCATTCACCATCTCCAAATTTGTACGTGTTGACTGAATTTACGTTTTGTATGCAGTCCACTATCCATGCATTTTTTGTTATTAAAGTTACCCTTATTATTCTGTATGCGGATCACTACCTTAATAGTTCAGTGCTCACATCACCACTTTAAAGTTGTGAGGGATAATAGGATACGACACACAAAAAAAAATAAAACACAATTTTTTTATAAAAAAATTTATTCTTATTTTACACATTACATTTTCAGAAGAAAGCAGTTCATCACATCATGCTATATAACCCATCTCTTTCCGTTGTCTAATGATTGATGATGTATCAACTATGTGTGAGAGGTTCCCACGTTTTTACAGGTCAATGAAATATCTGAGTCTATCAACGAGTTCGTTCGGGTCTTCGGAGAATAGGTAGTCAGTATTCTCAGCATCTTCCGCCTTTTTCATGTCGCTTTTGTTGCAAATGTGGTAGAGGGGTGTGTCAGTGCATCGAGAAATTCGCCATCATCTTCACCTCCATCACTGTCGCCATAGTCATCATCAGTGCAGTCTTCATGATCGTCTTCACCTCCTGTTTCATTCTGAATATCAAGTTTACTTGCCTCTGTAGCAGGAGTTGTATGGTCATTAGTATTTAGAGCCCACGAAAGTTTATTTCGAAGTTCGTCGACTTCTCGCGAAAGTCTTGCAAGTGTACATTCCACACAAACCGACTCTTTTGCACTCATTCCATCTTTAGCATTAACTGTCCCATCATAATCACCTGTGGAATCAGTACCAACCGATGAAGCAGGGGGTACTGACGACATAACTTGATGCTGGCTCTCAAAAGACGAATCCTTGCAGTTCTTGATGGGTTCCTTCAATGTATCGTGCTGCATAAACTGCACGGGACAAATCTCGTAATGTTTCATCATGCTGAAAGGGCTCTTCGTACATGCGGTTCTCTCATGTCGCCGAGCATTTTGACCGAATGTGTAAACTCTGTCGTACAATCGGCAGTGGCGACAATCAGGTAGCGATGATGCAGATCGCGGCTCCATGATCTTTGAGGTCAAGGGCAGGCCTTCGTAGTCGCAATTAATCTTCACTCTATAGCGAGAAAATGCTTCCNTGTAAACTCTGTCGTACAATCGGCACTGGCGACAATCAGGTAGCGATGATGCAGGTCGCGACTCCATGATCTCTTAGGTCAAGGGCAGGCCTTCGTAGTCGCAATTCATCTTCACTCTATAGAGAGAAAATGCTTCCTAATTTATGTTACCTTCCCAACGTCTGAACAACAACAAAGGTATCAGCATGTATCGTGGTTCTTTATACACTTTCTCCCATCATTCGTAAAATCCGAAACAGCAAATTTGATTTTTTTCTGTGATCATGCAAAATCTATGGAAACTTGTACTTTAAAGTGTTAAAATGATTATATATATATATATATATCTTATCGACAAACGTGCCGGAGTTCTACAGAAGTGATTAAATTGAGGTTTCATTTATATGTATGTACATGTTGATTGCCATAGTTATAAGTTTATATCGGGTAATTCTTAATTGAAATTAAGCCTTATAAATCGTTGTGAGAGGGATTTCACGCCTTAAACTCTCAAGAAATCATGGACCCCACACCTAACATGTGTGCACGTCTAAAGATCAGGTAATAAATATTCACAATAGCAGCAATATTTCTTTCTCAGTTAAATTATGACATCTGAAATCGTCTTTAACCCTTCCCTTATCCTTTTTCCTTTCTTGTCTCCTTTGCTATAAGGGGACCGTTTAACCGATAGGTTTTGTATTTCACACGTCCATCGCCCTTCTTAACAGCCTCTATTTCCTTAATATCTCTTTCCCTCCCCTTCTCTTACGGGCCCACATTTTAGGTTCCTCTTTACTCCATGTTTAATGGTTTACCTCAAATGATTTTCAGGCTTTTAATAATGCCCCTACCAGAAACTGTACATACACTCATTGCCATAAAAGATTTGTGCGTTCTGTGAAAATCATTCGGTGACCGTGAAAGTTTGTAAATAGAAGAACTTTGCTTTCTCCGGTTTCGTAATAACTTTATAATCGGCACATTTTCTGTCACTGTGAAAAACGATAACATTTTGTAAATTTTTGCTGTAAACATTATTAATAAACCACTACGATGGAACAAAATATTTTAATGGCCATACTATGTCACAAGAAACCATTCGAATATAATTAGTTATTTAAAAGCTTCCCTCATTGCACAATGGAATTGCCAAAAAAATGTGCATATAAGGCACTGATGTTTTATGTATCTAATTAAGATGATGTTAGCAAAACTTGGTGTGTTATGTTGTACTTCTGTAAATTAAACGATGAAATATGGAGTTATAGAAAGTAATTATTACAAATGGGCGTTAACACGCATTACTGTACACTGTAAATCTGAAACGTGAAAAATAATTGATTCACAGCCAATCCCAACAAGACAATTCGGTGAAAATGGCTCCACCTAGAATTAATGCTACGCAAACCATTAAAGTTTCGTGCGATTGCCGTGCACATTTGTCTTAAGAGGACGCTACAGTCGCTCTTCGTGTGACGTATGTAAACAATTGCGCATATTGTTTGCCTCGCAAAGTCCTTGCCAAAGAACGACCACCATGCCGAGAAGCAATTCTCAGACAATGACTGTGTCGTACAATGTTTAAAGGTGATCGGTGCTTGCATTACTGTGACGGAATTTTTAGATTTTATTTTGACTGAGGCGTCTTTTTCATTATGTTGAATGGCTTGATAACGAGTGTGCTTATACATCACTCATCGCCCATTCTCGTTCGTCGCGTTACTTGTCACAGTATCTTACAGCAAAATAAGTAGTGATTTGAAGTCTTGTGCAAAATATGAATATGCAAATATTACTTAAAAAGGACACATTTCGGATATAAAATTCCACGTATGTAAATCAAATATATCTGATATAAATAAAATCGCATGATGAATTTTCTGACAAATCAGAAAGTTAAGGTTGAGTTTGAGACAATCTGTACTTAACCATAATGCCTATATTTTTTTNGAGACAATCTGTACTTAACCATAATGCCTATATTTTTTTTCACTAGCGACAGACTGTATGTTAAATGTTGGGCAGTAAGGTAGCAGTTTTCTAAGGTCGTAAGTCAATGAAGTGAGTCAGTAAGCCGACTATCATTCCATTATATCGGTGTTAAATACATTTTTAAAATTATGAAATTGCGTATCTTTGCGCATGATTTCCAGTTAATTGAAAAAGAAAAACTTCAAACAAACATAATAGCATAATCAGCTATAGTTTTATGAGTAAAATCAAGTAAAAAAAAAATATTTTCACAGCATTGAATTTTAATAAATTTAACTAAAACTCTAGGTATATTTTTTGCATTTTGAGGACCGTCACGTGATGCTGCCTACTCGCTATGTGATTTTCCTGGTCTCACCAGATTGTTCTACGCATGCCCGCCGGGGTTGCT
>NQII01009264.1:3112-40280 GCA_002778355.1 Clitarchus hookeri | reverse complement strand
GTTATTTTTTATTATACCTTATTAACTCCTGCACTGATTCGCCATTGGAATAGACTCCGACCAATTCAACAGTATGTTTACCATCATAAGGAAGAATCGCAAATGAAGTTGCCAGCAAGAAAATGTTATATGTAGCCATATTCGTTAGATCTTTAAAATAGTATGGCAAGAAAATTAATTCGGTAATGGTTCAAGACCAACTTCAGCATGATTCAAAATTTGTGATTATGAGGTCTGTTATCGGAAGTAGCTTGGAATCATCTGTAAACGATGATCTGCTTACTTCTTGCTGCAGCCTTTCTGAACACAATCACTTGACTTTAAACACAAATATTGAATTATATTGTTAACGATAAATCCAAATGTTTAAGGTTATTGAGTGTATGTGACTACTGAAGTGTACTGGACAATATTATAATCATGCTAACGAAATTATTTTCAAATAACATGCGATTTTTCGTTTAGGTGTATGATGATGAAATTATAGAACATAAGTCAGTGACAATTGTTTGCGAAAACTGAGATATGTAGCAAAGTTTTTAAAAATGAGAAGCAAATATTGCATTCTTTCATTTGTTTGAGGCGTATTTGTGTAATATTTTAATTTTTTTTTTCGTATTGATCATTTAGTCGTTTTTAAATTAATTCCCTTTAAAAATGCTTTATGCGAATAGCAAGTGCTGCAGTATTTTCACATTTATTTTCTTGGGTTTACAGTACGTGATTAAAACGATACAATTGCATAATGTGGCATTGCGTAGGTGTTGCGTATTTACTATTTGCACTAGCATGCATGAACAATTTCGATATTAAATTGTTCTTTATGTTTATATTGTACTTGAAAAACAAGGTTTATTTAACCGTTCTATTAAAGGTTTACTTGTACTATTTCATTATATTGCTGAACATGCATGGTTGGTTTGTATGTTAAAAGCTGTAGCCATATTCTAGTTTCGTTTTTGCCCTGTAAATGAAAAAAAAAGTTTAGTTTTAATAAATTGGGGTATTTTGTGTTCATTTTGTTACTAGGCGATGGGCTGTGCTTCGTAAAATACAAAATTCTTTGTTATGAGCGTAAATTTTCTCTAGTGTGGTGTAACATTTTGCATATAGGTCTTATGTTCAACTGACAATATTCTGACAGTAAGTATTTGTTTAACATTAAAGTCAGGCCTATTTTAATGTGGAAATATATGTACACAAATCGCTTCGGTGTTGTTGAGTAAGGAAGGCGTGTGGGGGTTGCGTCGGTGTGAGATTAGACGTAATTTTTTCGAAGGAGGAGAGATATTCAACATGGTCACCAAAAGAGTGCAAGTGAGACGGAATTTTTGAGGTACCTTTTACTGTACGAGTTTGACACTAAGTTTTCCTCTCCACGTCACGGCAATTAAGACGTGATGTTCGAGCAAAGTCGGCTGGTCCCCACACACCGTGTTTATTAACGGTAGCCTTGCTAGCTTGTGCCGCGTTCCAGAACATTCCTTCTAGAATACAGATAGCAAGCAGCCTGTCTCACGTGAGCGAAGCTGCTGGGCGTCGCCTTTGTAACGCAGAGTTCCGGGTTCGAGTACCAGTTACGCTATGAACACGCGAGATAATTTTAGACGCAACTCTAAGCGTATTCTGGTGTATGCTATGCCCTGATCAGACTGCTACCATAAATTTAAAGTATTTTAAAAACGCTTTAAAAAACCTTTCTTAATGTAGAGAAAATTTCTGTCTAGAACTCCTATTAAATATACCTCTTTTAATTTCTTTGGATACAAAATAAAATCTTCCGGTAATAGTTTAACAGTATTTTTTTTTTATTGTAGCTAGTAAGAAATTTTTGATAATTTGGAGAATTTGCTTGTTCGTTGTACTTCAGCGGAACCGGATGTAATATCGCGTATCATACTAATTTCATGTAAATGAGCACGGAACTCAAAGAAAACTTGTAAATTAGGGCAAATTTTACCACACACGTTACTGTGTAATGTGTGAAACTAACGTTGGATATTCAAAAGCACGCACTGTAGACTTAATGTGTGTTATAAATATCGAGGTAAATAAACCACTGTACGTTTCATAGAACAGCGTGTTCTAAAAGGTTTTACTCAGAATAAATACTCTGCGGTATTGAGACTCCGACAAGAGCGAGTACACCATTTACTCAAGAGTGTTTTGCGATAGCCAAAGATTAAAGTTTACTCGAAGAGTAACGTTTTGGTACGGCAAGAGTGAGTAAAACATTCACTCAAAGTGTTTTAGGACAGCCAAAGGAAAACGTTTACTCGACAGAGTAAGGTTTTGGAAGGCGTTCTGGACAGTCTACTNGAGTGTTTTAGGACAGCCAAAGGAAAACGTTTACTCGACAGAGTAAGGTTTTGGAAGGCGTTCTGGACAGTCTACTTCTGAAAGAGCGCTGGCAGCATTGCCGAACGCTGCTCTGTTACGCAAGAGAGCTGCATGCATACGTCCAATATAATGTTTTCATAGGCGTGTGGGCCAGCACGACAAAAGAGAGACAGACAGATATAGAGAGAGAAAAAAGAAAGAACAACAGTTGAGGTAGAAAGTAGAACGCCGGCGATTGACAGCGAATGCAAGACACTCGGCGCGCGGACCACGAGAGGAATGACTGTACCCTGCGGTCGTTTTCACTAGCTTTAAGAGCGGCGTTTAAGAAGGCGGGAGCTCGGAGGCAAACGCGTAAGGTGCGAGTAAAAGTGTAGTTGTTACTCTGCCAACTGGGCGCAATCGAAATAAATACTTGTGAAAAGACTTTGTCCGTACCTGCATGTAGATTAATACGATGTAAACACCGGGTATGAATTATGGTAATTAATATTAGGTTATGAATTTTATTATTATAAGTTTTTAGTTTAAATAAGCCGTAACCTAAAACTGTTTCTTTCTGGTACTTGAAATTACACAAATAATTTGTGTAATATTTACGTAATTATAGTTATGTCAGTTTCAGAGTTTCACTTTATTGACGCGTGGGTTCTTCTTATTAAGCTCACGCCAAATGTAAATTTTCACACGCCGCTGAAGGGCATACAATGAGTAAAAGTATGAACTAAGCATGGCTGTCAAAATGAATTAAAACTCCCCGCTGTAATCATAATTCAGATTTTTTATTTTACAAACTACGGTCAGCTATTCTGCCTTCCGGTTTTATTTTTACGTATTTAGGCTTTTCAACATTCCCTCATAAATATTTGGCACAGGCAATATTGAGGTATCAACTGTAGCCCAAAGGAAAAAAAAAACGTACGACAATAAAGTTAAATTATGAATCTTCAATTGTACCTAATTGAAAGTCATATCAGGACCAATGCGGCATTTTTCTTCAGGAGAGGATTTCTAGGCTGGCCTGATTGTAAATACTATTTGTACAAGGTAGTTAGTGGTAGTTTGTATAGTAATCACATTAACTACAAATTTTTATGAAAAACGTCTACCACTTCGAAATGCTAACAACCATTGTTTCATATACTTTTAATCACAGGACGAGATGGAATTTCAGCAAGGAAGAGTATTGTTTGTTCCGGAACGAGGCATAATTAAAATGTAGCCTTGTAGGTACAATACTAACAACAATTTAAATAGTTTACTTAAAATTTTCTAGTCTCCAACACGTAGTAAAATTATATTTCCACAAGCATATTGCCATTCACTTGAGAGAAGTTTGGGCGTTGTTGGTTTCTTATTAGAATTTCTCATTTTGAATTTATTTATGGTCTGTCCATCTGACAGATGTATGCTGATAAACCGGTGGCTCAACTGGTAAGACCATGTTTGTGATTTCATCTGCTTATAGAAAGTATTATACACCACAAGGAAATAGCTGGTTTGGGTTCCAGTAGCATTTTAATGTAATTTTTTGTTTTATTTGGTTATGAATTCTGATATGACAATGGTTCCGGCGACGCTAGAGAAAGCAAGATATAAAGCAGTTACATTTTTACTGTGTTTTGCAATGAACGTTTCCTTTTTCTAACATTCCGGCAGTGCACGGAGATGTGACTGAGTGTGTGTTGTACGTAATACACCACAAAGACATTTGAGAGCAACGAAAAATTTAGCGCGACCATAAGTTGAGAAAGCGCCTTACGTAAAGTTACTCGTTAAACGCCAGGTTGGAATTGAAATGAACACCTAATTGTTGGTACAGGATGAGCCGTAAATGAGTGTGTGTTGTCTTTACATGCAGGTTTAGGTAACGATTACACCACAGGCAATAAAGTGGTCTCGTAAAAGACAACATTAAAGAAACTAAGAATTATTGTTGTTACTAACACGCCAGCTTTTTTTCAACGCTTTATTCTGTTGTGAAACTTGGGTTTTTTAACTTTAAAGAAAAAAGTTACCTGCATGAATAATAAGCCTAATTTCTCTGACAGTTAATTTTAAAGAGGCTCTCAGTGGCTCTTAGAGCAGTGTCTTGACTTTGAGGCATAAAATGTGAGGCTCGCAAATGTTTCTACTTTGAGTGACCTTTAAAACATCATTGTTAAGAGGTCGTTACGTTACGCTTCAGTAAAAATATAATAGTAAAGTCAACGTTATGCATTAATAATTGTTCAAGTTACGCAAAACTATGAGAAAAAGCTAAATGCCAACAGAAAAGAAGCAAAACGAATCCAAGAACGGGAAACATAGGAAACGCTTTGCTGAGTTGAGTCGATGACTAAATAAAAATACATTTAATGCTTAACACGTACGATCAAAGTTTAATTTGTACACACATACACACATTTATAATATATATATATATATCATGAACGCGAAAATGGAAATTTCAAAATTGTAAACTAAAAAAGTGTCTATGCAGACATTAAAAAAAAGAAATATTTTTATAATAAGTACAAGGCCAGAATCATTAAGTTTATATATTTCATTCTGATGTATCGGTTTATTGGGTGAGGTTATCTATGTAAACGTGTGCATGTATAACGATCCGTTACATTAAAGAACTCGTTTATATATATACCCCAATACGAAGTAATCTATGTTAAGATTTTTTTCTACTCTCTTAAATAGGTCAGTCCTCTGTGTTATACAATATTCCTTGTAAAATACCTTTGTTACCCGATTCTTTCTGTTAGTGTTTTGGTTTATTTCTTAGTAGCAGCTTCCTATCTAGGGCTTTCACTAAACGACACGCATTCCAAGACGTATCTTGGTAATGGCTGACAGTATTTTAGCAAAGCAAATATTACTCTGTCACTAATATTTCATAATTTCTTTCTCGTTTTTTTTTCTTTTTTTTTTTTCGTTATCCTACAAATTTCGCTTTGGAACTTACATCCTTCAGGCATCTTTCATACTCCTCTGCCACGATTTAGAGTGAGATATGATAATGCCAAGAAAATACGTAATATACAGATGTCTTAAATTCGTCCGATTGTGCATGTTCTATAGTGCATTGGGGCCGCTGTGACTGAGCGATTAGCCTGCTCGCCGCCCACCAAGGCGAACCGGGTTTAATCCCCGGCCAGGTCACTCCCGGATTTTCGCATGTGGGAATCGTGCCGGGCGATGCCGCTAGTCGGAGGGTTTTCTCGGGGATCTTCCGTGTCTCCCCGCCCCTTCATTCCGGCGCTACCCCATACTGACCTCAATCACCCTCATCGGCTTTCAAGACCTCGCTGTTAAGAGCCACCCAAATCTAGTCACTCTACTGCGTAAATCGCACGTAACCCAAGTTGTACCGTAGTATGTTATTCCAAGACGGCGACATGATCGCCTTCTCCACTTTCCCCCATTCAGTGGCGTGAGGAGTTTGATTTAAAGAGAAGAAGCCAGAACACGGAATTCATTACAATTGCAAACTAAAAACCGCGCAAGAAAATAAGTTAGTACTAAATTGTAGTATTTGAAGTTTTGATGGCACATCATATTCCGAGTGTTTTGAAATTAATTGCTGCTGGCGCAACGCTACAGTGGTGGCTCTTACCAAACTGTGAGAATGCATATTGAACTTAAGAACAGACACGCTCCTACACAATAACACTGTAGTCGGCACCAAGTGTGTACCTGTCTTGTCTGAAGAAGTTGCTGTTTCCATAGTTATAAAACAAATATGGTCATTTTCTTTCATTTGTGTCAGTCATATTAATAATACTCTTCAAGATTTTTCCAAGAATATTAAATACGGCTACAAGTAAGATCTCCCCACGTATTAGTAATACAGGAGGACCTTATATGTGCAGTTATACGGTACAAATATTTACCGGATTCCATGTTAACGTTACCTAATAACCATATACATGGAACTTCCTATTATCCAAAATCGTCGCTTCTGCCAAGAAAACATTCGTAATATTTTCAGCAAATAACACATGTTCAAAATAATAGTTTACATGTTCAAATGTGAACTTTAAAGTATAATTTCTCATCAAAAGAATGCTTATTGCAAGATTATTTAATCTTTTCAGCATTCTTCCTGGAGTACTAATATAAGTGAGATTTTAAAAATTCTGTGAACACGGAAAAGTATAGCAGATTACAGAACAGTATTTATTACCAGCTCTGGAGTGGACTATTAGTTAGCAATTTGCAATACCCGCAGTGCGTGCAAAAGTGCATCTTTTCCTGTGAGCATTAGAGAGCAAGAGACAGAGAATGGTAAATTTTAACTCACAAGCTATTTAAAGAGTAGCCCTTAAAAAAAACCAGCTTTCTCCAAAATAAATTAGAGATTTTGGTTTTATTGGATTCTTTATCACTTAGGCATCAAATTGGACTGTTAGTGACAAAACGTGTTATTTACCACAAAATCTTAAAAGAAAAAAAGTTCATGCATTTGCAAAACCTCATGAATGCAAACACACAATTGTTATAATCACAACTCAGTTTTGAAATTTGTAAAAGCTCTTGCATTAAAATGATATTAATGACCAACTCACATTTCAAGAGTTACAAAACCAGCTATTATGACACGGGAGGATAAGGAAAGTTATTTTATAATGTATTTGCATTTTTAATATCTATGGTGTTATTTAAACCATGAACTCAGGTTTCTGGAGAAAAAGCAGGTCAGGGAGTTACTGAAGCCTATCAGATGGAGACAGATGATCACACCAACGGCGATGAAAATTAATTGGAATTTGGAATTTATTGATGCAGTTATTGATATAAGAATGTCTGTCTAGTACGTAATATGGTGTTTTTAGTATCTTGCGAGAAAGATTTTGAGCTGTACTATAATAATATGGTATTGAAAAATACTATGAAATAAATGAAATGCCACTTTTCTTCCAGTTGTATACCGGCCGCTATGGCGGACCTTGCAGAAGCTTTTACGTAATCTGGTATAGTGTAATAACACCTGTAGGACGTATCTAAACACATCAGAAACATAATTACGGGAGGGGAAGAAAATATAATTTTACGCGGTCCATTTGTATTGAGTGCATACTTCTTGTGTTAAATTTTAATGTGATTTTTAAAATCCCAAGCAAAATAGCATTAACAATATTATGACTAGCAAAATAATATGTAAATAAAATTTCATATAAATAGCAACTACACTGTGGAGCCTTTAACACTATTTAAAAACTTACAATGTCATGTACGTATGCCCGTTTACGGGCTGGTGTGGCACCCGTCATGGAATTTCCCGCCTTGTGCATCCAGATTTCGTACCATGTTTGGTAATAGGACACGTCCTATTTTTCGTGGCAGGTTCCATAGCAGGTTTCGTACCTGGCCAATCACATCGCAGTTTCAGAACGTAGGGCGCTCCCCGTGGCTAATACATGAAACGAGTTAATGAAGAAACCGAAAAGGACGCCTCCATCTTAATTATACATCAATGACGTTGAAACTCTTTCAAATAGATTTAAAATACGACAAAGACGAATAATATTGGCGATGAAAACTTTAAATTACTGTTTAAAACCGTTCTGAATACTTTAAATATTACCTACTATATAAAAAATTTAATTCGTGAAGTTGCCGTATCTATAGTAGATATATGAAAAAAAGTATAAAACGCGTAAGAACTGACAACGGAGTGGTAAAGTCACGGTGCCTGACAAATGGAATTTCTTTTTGAGCGTGAGGTAGACATTTCCGTCAGACCCTTATTTATTTACAATTAAATGTTGCATGTAGATAATAACTTGGTATGTAAAGTGGAAACTATATTTTGCAAATGGTTGGTAATTTTCGCCAAAATTAAAAATAACACACTCGTACTCTAGTGACTTCACACCATCTTCAAGAGAATGAATGTAACTATACTAGTATGCAATAAATTTATATAAAAGGCGAACAGTAATACAGCAATATAAAGATGCGCTAGCTATTATTTTTATAGGCCTACGCAAGTTACTGACTGTTAGCATTTCAGTATCTTGGGGTTCATATTCACTGCAAACCACACACTGCGCACCCACCGAGTGTGTCAAATGCTAGTACGCGAACTTCTGTCCTTTAAAAAGAATCTCCCAAGGCGGCTTATATAGCAACTGGTATACCAGCTCGTGCACCAGGCCTTATGCTAGACCAAGTACGCCTGCAGGTATTGTGTAATATCGGCTTAAAAGTATTGTGTAAATAAAATTTATGAAATCGAGCTCCTGCGTAGACATTCGTTAACGGAAATATTTTATTAAATCTTAATCCAGATCCATATCAAATTTGGTATTATTCATTATTTTTGATAGAAAACAATTGAAATGTGCATTTTCTTCACGGTGTAAGGATTAAGAAGGACATGGTATGCTGCGACTTAGCTGAAGCTACATTGCTAACGATCACCATGTTGTGATGCCCAAAACGTTGACAAAATAACATATTTTTTATGTATCAAATATACGTTAATTGTGGCAGTTAATAAATTAATAAAAATCGGTAACAACTAGACTATTAAACCAAACTAAATAACCTCTAAAAGAAATAGCTGTTTTGAAATTTTGACATTCATAATTTTATTATTTTGGCCATCGCAACTTGGTGAGGGTGCTAAAAGAAGCTTCGCCATTTCCACTTCACCCTCCTTTGCCACTTTCTCAATTCTATGAAAATGCTGCAGTAGTTGCTCAATATGAAAATTTCCAATTCGTTACCTCGCTAAAATCGGTGAGTAAATCGCAGTAACTGTTATTACTAGTCCTTAAAGAAAAGAGAATACCTGAAATGTCTAGTAACGTTAAGCAACGATTTTACATGTGCACTTTCAGAAACTGAATACCACACGATTCAGCGTACCCATTCCGCTGTGACAGAACCAGTCGTGTTTCGTCTTTTCCCAAAGTTTATTACTCTTGGATGTGCTGCGTAATTATGCCTCTTCGTAATTTCCCATAAAGAAAAAATGTAACATTTTGAGCACAGCAAATTAAAAAAGTATTTACAAAGAGTGAAAAAATAAAAACGCCTGGAAGATGAGTTACTGATTGCATCATATTATTGCCTTTTGTCTCTTTTTTTTTATTTAACGTCCTCGCTTTTCTGATGGGAGTCTAAACGGAGGGAGAATTACAATTTGATATAACGTATTATGTTAAAACATTTTTTAAATAAGTTCTTAAAATGTAATAAACATTTTAAACCTGTAAATAATATGTAAAATTTACTCAATAGCAGGTTGCTAATATATAAATAATATAAGTATAGTCTGTTCGCGGTTTCTTCACACGTTTTTAATCAAACATTTGAAAAATCATTCCATGTATTACGTGTTTGGTTGTTTCTAAAATATATCACCTATCACAAGCTTTTTATGATCATGTTAACATAAAATACCTTATTTCTGTATAAATTGATCTTCAATTTACATTTCAGTTACAAATTATAATATTTCACTTATAATTAAAGTGAATAAAACATGCAGAAAAGGGTGTGTGGGTAATGCCTAGTAACAAGTTATGCAAAATAGCATTACACTGAGTGCGTGCGAATGCGGTGCGCTGTCCCTTTGGTGTAATTTTGTTTACTTCGTTAAGCTTTGTTTGCATTAGGAGGAGGATTGGACTCTAGTTAAGAAATTCACTACTATTTTGACTCTTTCCAGAATAAATGTAGAAGACCTACCTTTAATGCACGGGAAAATAAGTATACACCATTCACGGTCACGTCCAACTTTTTTGAAGTCCTGATTAAGTTCTACTTTCAGAATATTATTCCACCACTGAAAACAAAGCTTAACCGAGTCTAGAAAATTACACCAAAGGAACGACGCACCGTATTCGTGCGCACCTAGTTACATACAGTTTTCCAAAAGAACTATTTCACACGTATTTCCCCCTGTTTTTATTCATATTAATTTAACAAGAAATATTCTAATTTATAGATGNTATTCTAATTTATAGATAGATTATTAACTTAAAATTTAGTTTGATTAACAATATATTAATTTTATGTTTACAAAGTGATACATGAAATATTTAGTAAACTACAAAGCACGTGCGTAATACATGGAGTAATTTTTCAAATGTTATATTCAGAAAGCTGTAGAAACCGCGTACTTTCTCAGTACGTGTATGCAGTGGTAAGGTAAATGTGCAAAAAAATTCTTACAGTGGTAAATATCAATTAAAAGATGGAACCCATAAAGCCTTAACTGGGGTTGGAAACCGGGCCTTTGTGATAAACGGGCTCATTAGGGACCTTCGCCACTCGGGTGTAAATGCACACTCCTTGCAGTGATGGTTGTCTGCGTGTTCGGGTTTTTACGCCACGTCGTTTTGTACACAAAGGCTCAAACGTTGGGAATCCCAGATTGAGGTGACCTTCGAACAACTCGATTGCTGACTAGGTGCTTTTAAATTACGATTGCCTCTGCGGGAGGGGAAAAATGTCTTGAACGATCACCATATCCGCTTTCCCCGCTTCACGAACTAGACTCAAGAGCGTTCATGACAAGCAGAAAATACAGTCTATAGTCTATTCGAGGTTTCTTCACACTTTAAGAATCAAGTTTTTGAAAAATTACTCTCTGTGGGACGTGTTTAGTTGTTTCCTAATTGTATTATGTAATTGTATTATCACAGCCGTTTATGTACTTGTGTTAACATAAAATAACATATAATTACCTTATTTTTGGTTAAAGTGGAATATTATTTATAGTTTATCATTGTATTATAATATTTCAAATGTTATTAATATGAATAAAAACAGCGAGAAAATCGTTGTGTTGGTAATGCTTAGCAATAAATAGTTCTTACGCAAAATATTATTACGTTAAGTGTGCACGAATGCGGTGCGTTGTACCTTTGGTGTAATTTTGTGCACTTGGTTAAGATTTGTTTTGTATGAGGCGGAGGAATATCCTGAAAGTAGAATTTAGCAAGGGCTTCAGAAAAGTTGGAAGTATAGTGAAATTCTAATTACAAAATAATCTTCGCGTAGCTTTGACGGAGGCCTCTGCCAAGCACCTGCCGCTGGAGAGAGGGAAAACCACGTGACACCAATGGCATCGTACACACCAAACTGATAACATCGCTCTATACTACCACGCTGCGCCATTTATGTTTTGTCGACAGGTGATATGCACGCGCGGAGCAGCCCTCGGCTGACCTTACTCGGCCGTTGTAGGCACTGAACTGAACAACCCCACCCCTTCGCGCAGCGGCGATGGACTCTCCCGCTTTAGACTTCTGCGCGTTATTTTCTCATATNACTGAACAACCCCACCCCTTCGCGCAGCGGCGATGGACTCTCCCGCTTTAGACTTCTGCGCGTTATTTTCTCATATGGATTTCACTCTAACCGTGAATGGACTATATTTGTGCTCGGCGGCGAACTTCGAGTTGTTTCGCACCTTACTGCTGACGTCACGATCCAGGACAGCAACACTACAGAAGCTATCGGTGTCTCTCTCTCGAATACTTCTTTACTAGCCTGCACCATATTGCTCGTGGAACGCCTTCATAATAACTTAACGGGTTTTCTCAAAACTTTTAGCGACGAAAAGGGGGAAAAGAATGGTTTTCATTAAGATTGTAACAATGCTTCTATAGGCATATACACGGTAAAGTGTGAACATTTGAAAGCCCTCTCATTTGGAAAATAGTAGAAAAATATATTTTATTTTAGCCTACACGTTAACTTCCGAGTGCGGTGAAATATACACAGTGTGTTTATTTCTTCATGGCAATATTTAGTTAAAAAGTTTGTTAAAAGATAAAAAATGGCTGCAAGGAAAAACTAACTAGGGCCTCATAAGTGCTCACTTTACCGTGAACAGCCTAATAGACAAATTAAAAAATATCGAATTGTAATATTTAAAAAAAAAATTGCCGATTTTGCCTGAAAATCGTTTTTCCTAATACTATTGAAAATAATCTTAAAACAAAACGCTAATAGCGTTTGCCATTATAATAATGATTTGAAACATTTTCTATCGATTGGTTATTAGAAAAGGTTCGTGCATGAAGTATTATGCACGTATTTGCGCAAGTTACAAGAGTATGACTTGTACAGTTTAAGTAGCCTTGATGAAAAAGTGCACATCATTCAATCGGCTATTATAAAGAACTCTTCACCGAAAAGTAAGACAAGAAATAAATATATTTCATTTCTTTTCAATACGACATCCTTTTCCGTGATGACTCGACCAGTCAGAGTAGTTCTCTGGGTTCTTATCGATGACGACACAGACTTTTAACTCTCACCAAACTGCATTGTAAATAACACTTTTATTTTTGTAAACCTTAAGTATTCCGTTTATTATGTGTATCTTTCCGCCAGATGAAAAATATTATTTCTCGTTCTATCCGCGTACTGATGAAGTGGTATCATGAAATTGCTTGCAAATAAATTTTTTTACAATCACCGCAAGCCTTGTCATAATGCGTCTGCAAAGATAAAGAAACCCATTTTAGCTACCACTACTTCAAAAGTTACTTACCTAATTTGGTGCCAACTTGTTGTCAATATTTCAGTCTGAATTTACATTAAACCTCTACAGACCCAGTGCTCTAAATCGTACACACATCGCATATAAATATAATGTTCCATCGGCACTGTAAACTAGGATACAGTATGTCCAATTAACTTTCCTGCACGTAAACGATTCCTAAACCGTGTTGCTGCTCTAGGTTATGAATGGCTTGTGTCACTATCGTGGAACACAAAGTCTATAGTCCATTCTGAATTTCTTCCAACTTTTCTGAAGCCCTGCCAAAGTTCTACTTGCAGGCTATACCTCAGACTTGCACAAACAGAGCTTAACTGCGTCTAGAAAATTACACCAGACGGACAAAGCATAACATTTGTGGGCACCCAGTTTAATAATATTTTGCATGTGAACTATTTATTACGAGGCATTATTGCCAACACACCTATTTCCTCTTAGTTTTACTCATATTGTTACATGCTGACGCTCTGCATTGCTTTCCTTGTCTCGTTCCGCTTGAGAACGCGAAGCAGTGTCAAAGGCATCGTTGGTAACTCGAGGATAACGCGCAGTGACAAAAAAAAACCGCCGCGTCACTCGAAGTGTGCGTCGACAAGCCTATCGGGACTCGTGCCGCCTTCTGTCCTTATAAGATTGAATTGCTTGGGTTATCGTTGCAAGAATGTAGTGGTCATCGCCCTCGCCTCTCAGCGCGACTCTGGTTGCGGGGAACCTTTCGGTGAAGGAGACATAGCAATAACGGAATTAGAAGTAGCAACAAATTCATTAATTGCAAAAGTCTTCCAACATATAATGTCTCTTGAATCAATCTGACTAAGATAATTAACACCAGTCACTGTACTATTATAAGGATGTCTGAAGAAACAAACTTCGAGAATACCGTGTCCATTGTGTGCAGTCATTCTCTGAAGAGCAAATCTGTACATGAAACTAAGAAGGATGAAGGATTCTTCTGCAGTCGTGACTTGCTTTACGAAAACATTATCCTCCTTCATAACATCGCCAGCGGGCGGGCTTGCGAGTTGAGGAGCTAGTGTTTGGAGCATTGCACACCCATGAGCGCCACGTGTGCGGAGCCAAAGGATCGACGAGCGACGGCGACGACAGGAACAAGCGAGAGTGAAGAAGTCCGGGGACTGCGAGCATCGGTACAGTGAAGAGTGCGACTGACAGGCGGGACTATGGGACTGGAATCGTGAGTGACGGACATTTGCAATGAGGACAATATACTGTTTGATTGAATATATCTAGATTAAGTGATTTAACCAATCCATAGACAGTTTAAAGAGCTTTAATTACAATTGATATTGACACTAAACATTGCGCTCACTGATAATAACAAGTACATATAAAAGAGATGTAGTTCAGTGTTGTAAATCATAGCTGTGCGTATTTTTATAGCATTATAAATTAATAAAATTTAGTTTTTTTATTTAAATGAAGACCTCCATCCCTCACGAACTCGGGTACGCCGTCTGGCGATTTGTAACATTTTGTAAAAATATTAATATCAAATATTATAATTTATAGATCAAGCATAAGCAAATGTTAAATTTTATCAGACATAAAATACTTTTATGATGACAGAAGTATAAAACGCTTGTGATACACCACATATTTAGAAAATAACCAGATACGTCATACATGTGGTGATTTTTCGTGGGTTTGATTCAAAAGTGTAAAGATACTGCGAACATGCTATACAGCTAATTATCTGGGATGGTCAAACAAGTATTACGCTAGATTGATAGTAGCGAGAAACAAAATGACTTAATTTCAGCAACTAAAACCACAAATTAAACTGGGTCTGTAATCGTTTGAATATTTGCAGTTACGGGAAGAGTTCATTATTCACCGGTAGCTTTGAAAAGTTTACAAAGTGTAAGAAAAATTTCTGCGTGTACATCATGTGGTTTTCCGGATAACCGTGAAAGCTAAGGATTTATTACAATTAGAATTTTGCGTGTTTTCCGAACGATGTTCAAACGAGTTTCAACTTTATAGTCTACTCATGGTTACTTCCCACTTTTCTGAAGCCCTGCTAAAGTTCTACTTTTATTTTATTCCTCCACCTCGTGCAAACAAAGCTTAAGTAATTATATTAAATTCCAGCAAAGGGACAACTCATCGCATTCCTGGGCAATCAGTCTAACAATATTTTGCAAAAGAACTATTTTTTACTAGGCGTTGTCAATAAACATATTTCACTCGGTTTTTATTCACATTAATTATAAACAAAATATTATAATTTATTGTAAGTACAAGTTAATTTAACCTAAAATAAGATACTTTTAGTAAACAGAAGTATAGAAATCTCGTGACACATGACGTGCAGTATTTAAAAAACAACAACAATCATGTAATACATACAATTTTTTTTTTTAAAGTTTTGATTCAAAAAGTGCGAAGATACTGCGAATAAACTACAACAAGTATTTAGTTGCGTGTGTTTTCTGAAAGACACTGTGTTGTCGACGTGCGCGTGTTTTAAAGTGGTTACTTGAATCAGCCAAAAAAAAACCTCCACATATGTGCACGCGCCAAGCGAGGTGGCAGAGAGGCAAACCCTTCGGAATCACACTCGGTAGGACCTGGGTTCGATCCCCGGTCTGGCCATTCCGATTTACGGTTTCCCGAAATCACTCCAGGTTGAGGCCGGGATATGGGTCCTTACNCGATCCCCGGTCTGGCCATTCCGATTTACGGTTTCCCGAAATCACTCCAGGTTGAGGCCGGGATATGGGTCCTTACTGCAGGTCATGGCCCATTCCTTCCCCGTTCCTGCTCCTCCGAAGCAACTTGCTCCGCCTCTAAAAAAAACCTCGCTGTTAGCAATAGCATGGGGAATTCCTAGAAAACAATATTAAAGGTCTGAAGGTCACATCTGCCCGTGAGGAAGCATTGCAACGGCGATGGAAAACAGCACGAACAAGCGTCGCGTGTGTTTTGTGTCCCCGGGAATTTTCAGCGGCTACTATAGGGTTTTAAACACAGTAATTTGTTCAGAACAGATACAGTATCGTCGCTATGGTTTGAAACACTGTTTTTACGAAGAATACATATCTTAAACAAAGAGATACTCACAGCGATTTTTGCTGACGTAGACACTTTTCAAAAAATCAAATCTGTGTTTTATTAACCAAATTTACGAATGGGCAACGAAATATTGACTTTCATTTCTGCCCTTTCATTTCAGAATAGACCCAACTGCTTACAACGGTAGCCATGAGATAACTAGGGACGCTTCACAAACCCTACTGTACGCATGCAGGCAACACAGCAACTTGACCGAAGAAATTTGGCTAGGGCTACCAGCAGAGTAAAGTGCGTTTGATGGTTGTTAACTCGAAGCTGCTTCTNCTTGACCGAAGAAATTTGGCTAGGGCTACCAGCAGAGTAAAGTGCGTTTGATGGTTGTTAACTCGAAGCTGCTTCTCCCTAAGGAAAAACATAATTTCCAAGATTTTAACAATCGTATATGCCCCTCCATAATTTTCTTCTGCCTTGAAAAATTTGCTACTTTATAGAAAAAATATCGTGACAAGAGGATATATAGTATATGTTAACTTTAAAACAGTATTTTGTATTACGTTCAATTATTATTACGAATACNCTTGACCGAAGAAATTTGGCTAGGGCTACCAGCAGAGTAAAGTGCGTTTGATGGTTGTTAACTCGAAGCTGCTTCTGCCTAAGGAAGAACATAATTTCCAAGATTTTAACAATCGTATATGCCCCTCCATAATTTTCTTCTGCCTTGAAAAATTTGCTTCTTTATAGAAAAAATATTGTGACAAGAGGATATATAGTATATGTTAACTTTAAAACAGTATTTTGTATTACGTTCAATTATTATTACGAATACGNGTGACAAGAGGATATATAGTATATGTTAACTTTAAAACAGTATTTTGTATTACGTTCAATTATTATTACGAATACGCCTTTTTATTATTTATTAATATTCGTAACATGTTTCTGAAGCTGGGTCAAGGAGTAAAATAAACAAATAACTAAAAATAAAGTTGATACCATCTACAATTTAAGCAGGTTAAAAATAAATGTGAAAGCATCGGCTTGCTGGAGATATCCTTGACCGAAAATCTCGCCTAGAAGAAAGGGATTAGTTAACAGTCGGACATATTGGTATCAAGTTACGCAATCTTGTATACGCAGTAAAGCAGAGGAGGAAAATCTAAAAGCTGTCACACCTTTCCTTGTAGGGGAGACCGATGAGTGTTGTGACATTTTGTACGTTTCGTAGCATATCATACTCAGTTATAGTTCAATATCAGAGTACTATTAACTCAAGGTACTTTGCCTGTTAAACTATGGGAATCAAGTCTCAAAATAAAACAAATAGTTATAATTNAGTACTATTAACTCAAGGTACTTTGCCTGTTAAACTATGGGAATCAAGTCTCAAAATAAAACAAATAGTTATAATTTATGAGAAACAAATTAAAAACCCAAACACTGTCCAGTTTCACAACTCTCCTACTACCGAGGACAGTTGTCACAGAGGCTAAGGCGAGTTGTGACAGACGTACATTTAAGGATTTTATGGAAGAAACTTTAATTTTAATGGTGATTAAAATGAGTAACATAAGTAAAACGACATGTTAACACAATTTGTACCGTTTTATTCGATCTTTGGTACATACTGCAAACTACAATAACAGTCTTATGAAATTTTTTTATAATCATTTAAATTAATACAACAATTATTGGCACATATTATGAGATCAAGACAAAAACACCGAGCGTTATATAAGTCAGTGTCACTAGAGTTCCTCTCTCTGCCGATTTCATGGCGCTGACGTGCTTTTCTCCCCGTCGCGCAATAATTCTNTTAAACTATGGGAATCAAGTCTCAAAATAAAACAAATAGTTATAATTCATGAGAAACAAATTAAAAACCCAAACACTGTCCAGTTTCACAACTCTCCTACTACCAAGGAAAGTTGTCACAGAGGCTAAGGCGAGTTGTGACAGACGTACATTTGAGGATTTTATGGAAGAAACTTTAATTGTAATGCTATCGTTGGTGATTAAAATGAGTAATATAAGTAAAACGACATGTGAACACAATTTGTACCTTTTTATTCGATCTTTGGTACATACTGCAAACTACAATAACAGTCTTATGAAATTATTATAATCATTTAAATTAATACAACAATTATTGGCACATATTATGAGATCAAGACAAAAACACCGAGCGTTATATAAGTCAGTGTCACTAGAGTTCCTCTCTCTGCCGATTTCATGGCGCTGACGTGCTTTTCTCCCCGTCGCGCAATAATTCTGTCCGGTTTTTGAACCGTTGTTATCCCGGTCTCATCCATGTTCCATATATCTTTAGCATCAAGTGAATACTTGCTTACTATGCTTGTATAATTGTCAACTAATGCACTCACATTGGTTTTATTAAAGCTCGTAGCGCGAGCTATGCTTGTTGTCTGAGGTAACCTTAAGGACAAGATTGGATGACGTTTCATAAATAATTTAAGCCATACTTCACCCACCATTTCATTTTGATACCATGACTTTGGAATCTTTTTGTTATGCTCCTTTGCTAACCTGAAGGCCAAGCGTCTTGTTTCTTTTGTTGTCATTCCATAATTGGAAACAGCGCGAGTCAACAAATATTCCCATAAAGTATTTTCTTCCTCGTCGGTAAAAATTGTCTGACTTTGGTACCCGACAGATATAGCTTTCAGTGCTGGATTTTGTTATACAGATGTTTTCTTTTTTATAAATCGAGACAGTGACATGCACTTTAGATTATACGAACTAGCAGCAGTTCGAAGACTCTGGCCTCGTAAAGTCACCTCTTCATAGGCTAGTTCGTAAATGTCTATACTGGCCAAGCCCCTGTTCGTCTTCCGCACGTATTGGTTAGGCATCCTAAAACAATAAAATAAGCCCTTTGTATGCAAAGCCACTCCAAACAATACGTTTACAACCAAAACAAACTAGTTGTGAGTATACCGAGGAGAGTTGTGACAGCTTGTCACAACTCGCCTAGGTGCGCAAAACCCGCGCTTTAGCCAACTCATGCTTATAACCTCTAAACACGAATTGAATTTAGATAAGCAATGCCACATTTTAACAGCTAAATAGTCAATGCTTGAAAGGTGTAATATTGCATTTTTGTTACTTTGCCAGAGGCTACATGAGTATGTAGAACGTCTGTAAAAAATACATTTTTCTGTAGCGGCAATGCGTATTCATAAACCGGCACGACATGTAAAACATTTCACCCTGCCTCGTAAAAACTATTGAACTTACTTAAGATATGTTTGCATAAAATAAAATTTGAATATATTGATTTGGCTGTGGTAGTATAAATATAGAATTTTCCGCTAAACTCACGATTTTAGGGTGATTTTTAATATTCCATGTTCCAGCAGGTTTTTCGGTATGAATTAGTTGTGAGGTCTTTATTTTTTTACAGGTCAATTGTAGCGCGTGGGTGAAAGATGACAACTCCATAAGAATCCAAACGGTGTGTAGTACTAGTGGAGAAATTTTGATGATATTTTTTTTAAAATAACATTTGAGAACGAGCGAGTTGACAGACGAGTTGTGTTTGCTCTTTCATTTCTAGCGGTGCGCTCCGCGAAGATGGATGGGGACAATATGGCAGTGACTGGTTCAATGACCATTCTCTCTATATACAGAGCTCAAGGTAGAATAGACGGAGCAATACACATGTCTCCTCCTTTCTGACGTTATTCGCGATGTCAGAATTGCGTGTGATGGCTTCAGAAAGCCACTTCCTGAGTAAATCCCTTCTTCCGGTGTAAGACTGTGCAGTTTACCAGTGCATATCACTATATGTGATTAAATGAAATGGAAATAATTTTTCATAGAAAGAAATCTCCAGAAAACTTCCCGAACTAAAGCGCGTTACAAATCGCGATTTCTATTTACTAAGCACTTATTATTAAGCTACACTCGTGTGCAAAAAAGTATCACCATAAACGAACAGCGCGAGTGCAACGAAGGTCGCCGCACAATATCGCCACAGCCCGACATGTGTCCCATTTGCGCCACTAGGAAGAATATATCTCTCTTCATCATGCATAGCTGCAAGACACCGAATAAGGCCTTGGTAGCAACGTGAGCAGCGAGAGCCACGGAGCCAAGCACAGTGAACACGTAGAATGCCCGAAGGCGCGTTCTCCAACCCTTTGCCCAGCTACATGACTCTGAGAGAGGCCGCATCGTAGGCCTCCCAGAGGCGCATTGGACATTTCGGCGCATTGCTCGCTACTTGAACCGTTCTGCCTACACTGCGAGTTGATGTCGGACGATGTGGGAACAGGATAGTACACATAAACACATCGAGAAGGTTAGGGTCGACCCCTAGGCTCTGCCAGCAGGGAAGATAGTTTAATCGTGTGGCAGTCTCTAAACACTCCATGGGCGTCGCTGTGCACCAGGCAGGGACGTGTCACGGCAGTTGGGGATACGCCTGTGTCCACCAGTACCATATTCAGGCGGCTACGCTATCAAAGCGGGATTTAACGTCACAGCGCCCCTTACGACGCGTACCATTACGACCTGAGCATCGCCGAGAACGCGCAACCTTCTGCCGGGAACGGGCAGCATGGCAGCTTGCGGATTGGCGACGAGCGGTGTTCGACGACGAACCACGGTTCNAGGCGCGTTCTCCAACCCTTTGCCCAGCTACATGACTCTGAGAGAGGCCGCATCGTAGGCCTCCCAGAGGCGCATTAGACATTTCGGCGCATTGCTCGCTACTTTAACCGTCCTGCCTACACTGCGAGTTGATGTCGGACGATGTGGGAACAGGATAGTACACATAAACACATCGAGAAGGTTAGGGTCGACCCCTAGGCTAAGATAGTTTAATCGTGCGGCAGTCTCTAAACACTCCATGGGCGTCGCTGTGCACCAGGCAGGGACGTGACACGGTATTTGGGGATACGCCTGTGTCCACCAGTACTATCTTCAGGCGGCTACGCTATCAAAGCGGGATTTAATGTCGCAGCGTCCCTTACGGCGTCTGCCATTACGACCTGAGCATCGCCGAGAACGTGCGACCTTCTGCCGGGAACGGGCAGCATGGCAGCTTGCGGATTGGCGACGAGCGGTGTTCGACGACGAACCACGGTTCTGCCTGGTAACAGACGGCCACCGAGTTCGAGACTGCATACTTCCTAGACAGCACCGTAATCCACCCTTCATTGCAGAGCGGCACACCGTCCCAACGAGAGGTGTGATGTTGTGGGGTGTCATTTCCTAGGATTCCCGCACCCACTGGTGATGATTGAAGGAGTCCTGACTGCAGCGCGGCGATAAGTCGAGAAAATCCTGTGACCATGTGCGCTCTCCTTATCTCTAGCCTGCCTTCGTAATGTTAACATGCCTCTTTGTCAAGCAAGGTCCCCAGACTTCTCGCCCATCAAAAACGTTTGATACCATATTGGATGGCATTTTCAGCCAGCGGTAACCACGACGGATTTTGTGGGTCAATTGCGCTAGTTCTGGCAGGATCTTCCTCAGGAGAACATCCGACGTCTCTATGACTTCATACCAACTGTATCGCCACCTATCTCCGTGTTACAGGTGATCCAGCACCACACCATACTTCTCACAAAAAAATAAGCATATCAGAATCCAGGATGTTATATTGAAGAAAAGTAATTTACATTTCATTTTGTACTCCTAATATCTCATAAAGTGGAAAAAAAAAAACAATACTCATTTATATCATCCCAGTACGAAACAAACAAAAGGCTTAAACTGAAACACATCTTAAACAAACGGATCTCATAAGTTTCAATAACAAAAAACAGGTCTTCTAAAATGCATTGACAGACTGCAATAACATGTAAGACCTCTACGATTCCTGAGGCGCGCTTATATCCGACGAGGCATGCCAAAAACAAGATCATTAAGCATTTCCTGAGGCACATTGTCCCGTTCCTCACTTGCGGCTGATCATTAGGCCTAAATGATCGTTGGTGGCTGTGCACGGTTTTAAATCGTTTGAGAAAGGACCACACATTCTATATGCAGTTCATGTCAGCTGGATAAGCTGGCCAGTTCACTCTTCGGATCCCACGTAGATGCAGATGCGGGTAATATGCTCAACTTTTGTGAGCAGTGTAAGTGCAACCTGCAAGTGTTGGTCTCCTGCAATACATGCTTGATGTGGTACAATTCTTTGATGATGTTTTCTGTATACATACTACCATGTCCTGTGCTTATACCGACTTACTTTCCGGTACGATAACACTTACAATGTGATCTTTTTTCTGTAAATGAGTATACATTGCCATTTTAAATATGTATTCAGCGTTAAGTAATACTAATTTTAATAACATTATTTTAAGTAAAAGTAAAAAGGTATTTAAAAAATAATTTATAAATAAAATAAAAAAAATTTATTTTCTCCAAGGAAAACTTTGCTTACACGTATGCTTTGAAATGGCTACAACTCACAGAATTATTTAGAACTGAATCCAATTCGCTTTACTTTCCTACAAAAATTTTGCTACACAAATTAAAATTACTGAACATTCTGACAAACATTTAAAAACTAAGTTTCGTTTAATTACGTTTCATAAGAGATTAATTTGAACTGAATGACAATTCTGGGCACAAAATTATTTTCGTGAAAATGCAGAGAATGGAAACCCAATAACTGTTGCTACAACCTTTTATTTGTGATTCGGGTAAAGTTTTGATGAGATTTTGTGAGTTGCTAAACGTTTTGTTTTCTTAGTCAAAGTTATTCGATGCTCAGAATTAAATTTATGGTAACACTTGATATTGATGAATGTCAAACGAAATGTTTACTGAATCTATTTACTGCAAGCACGTGTATGTACTTCTAAGTACGGTATTTTATGTACAAATTTAAATTTTGAGCTGAACCATGCTTATATTTCACAGCTTTTAAAATTAAATTCTCTTTGGAAAGTAGTTAAACGCTTCAATGCCAAATTTAAAACAATTGAAATCGCAAAAATTGTCAAGGACACAAATCCTCGCCCACTTCCAAGTATACTGAAAGGTGGGAAAATTATTAGCTTTATTGTTTTAAAATGTTTGACAATATTCTGGAATTCGTTAATATTACAATTTCAAATGCATTTCAAACTGTAGTCATAAAATATATGTTTTTTTATTTGATAATATACATACNCAATGCCAAATTTAAAACAATTGAAATCGCAAAAATTGTCAAGGACACAAATCCTCGCCCACTTCCAAGTATACTGGAAGGTGGGAAAATCATTAGCTTTATCGTTTTAAAATGTTTGACAATATTCTGGAATTCATTAATATTACAATTTCAAATGCATTTCAAACTGTAGTCATAAAATATATGTTTTTTTATTTGATAATATACATACNGTTAATATTACAATTTCAAATGCATTTCAAACTGTAGTCATAAAATATATGTTTTTTTATTTGATAATATACATACAAATTATATATCTATCTTCAAAACCAGGTTGTTCAACTTTAAACTAGAAAGTAAATATAATTCTATTTATTTAACATTTTTGGTTTTGCTACAACACTAATAATTTGTATTTTATGAAATTATGCTTTTAAATATTATTCACTTCCTAAACTTTTTTAAAGATGCACTATTGAACCAACATAACTTACTCGGAGAGCTTAACTTATTACATACATGCTGTCAAAAAATAAGAGTTACAAATCGCCGGACTTGTAATTTCCTTCTGGTAAAATAAACACAATATGTATTTATTTAAAACAAAACTTAACTGAAGCCTCGTTATTTATGTTATCTGTCACCAAACATTACGTTTCTTTTAGGTGTTTCAATATAATGATTTTTTATATTTTAATCACCCAAAAAGTTTTGTATTCCCAACATAATAGCAAAGGGGCATGAAGGAATGTGTTATCTGACGTATGAAGAACTGTCGTATACTGGTTTGTTTCAACATGATTTATTTTTGCCTATTTTAGGCCTGAGGTGATTGTATTGCAGTGTTATTAATTAGTCCAATTTTAACTCGGCATGATTTCGCTACTACGCATGTCAATTATGTTAATGATTGACGTGTTATTAAAGTGGGACATTCCATCAAATAAAATATTTCCTATGATTACTGTAGTTGTAGGCAGCTTAATAATTTCGGCCTTGTAATTATTATAAAAATATGTCTTTTTTTAATGTGTGCNATTACTGTAGTTGTAGGCAGCTTAATAATTTCGGCCTTGTAATTATTATAAAAATATGTCTTTTTTTAATGTGTGCTCGGACACTTTTTTAAAGTCTACAATTTTGAAATTTTCACGTTCATGATATAGATATATATTGTAAATGGGATGTGTATGTGTGTACAAATTAAATTTTGATCGTAAGTGTTAAGCATTAAATGTNAAATTTTGATCGTAAGTGTTAAGCATTAAATGTGTTTTTATATAGTCATCGACTCAACTCAGCAAAGTGTTTTCTATGTTTCAGGTTCTTGGATTCGTTTTGCTTCTTTTTTGTTGGTACTTGGCATTTTCTCATAGCTTTCCGTCACTTGAACAATCATTAATGCATAACGGTGACTGTATTATTAGATTAGCACTGAAGCGTAACGTAACGACCTCTTAACAATGATGTTTTAAAAGTCACTTAAAGTAGAAATGTTTGCGAGCCTCACATTTTGAGACACTGCTCTAAGAGCCACTGAGGGTCTCTATGAAATTAACTGTCGAAGAAATTAGGCTTAATATTTATGCCGGTAACTTTTTTCTTTAAAGTACAAAACCCAAGTTTCACAACAGAATAAAGCTTTGAAAAAACGCTGGCGTGTTAGTAACAACAATAATTCTTAGTTTCTTTAATGTTGTCTTTTACGAGACCGCTTTATTGCCTGTGGTGTAAAATTTATCTAAACCTGCATGTATAAATAACACACACTCATTTACGGCTCAACCTGCACTCGAACTCGGAACTTAGCCAAGCAATTCCTTAGAGGCCTTGGTCATAGTTATAGTTAGAGAGCTGCTGTAGTTGGAGTGCTGCTGCAGAAATGACAAACCAGAAGCTACTAAATAAAATTGAACGAACCGTAAATCTTCCATTTATCTGTGGTATATTCTATGCTGATAAATACAGTATATTTGGGAGACCAGTATATTTCAAGCTAGGTTTGGTAGGTAAGTTATATACACGATTACCTTAAAAATTCGACACTACCAGTGGTGTAACGGACATTATACAAGTAAATAATATAACCTTAATTGATAATATGTTTTTAAAATATCACAAAGTTATATAAATATAGATTTATACCGGTAAACAAAAAGGGAAAACATTGCTGAAAAACTCTTCTAATGTGGCTCACGAATGGTTCTTGTCTTCAATCCGATATATCTTACATTGTTATGACCGTATTCCAGGCATAAGTAAAACCACACGTCTTAAATTTATGCACGCAAGAGATACATTTAGAACACTCAATTTTCAAATATTTATTATCTCCCTTAATATTCAGTTTAGGTATAAAGTGACCGATAAATTTCCCATTAGATTTTGCATAAGTGATCACCTCCCGAAGTTTGTAAGTCTAATTCGGTCTTATGTATATATATTATCTACTTTCGTCTAACGTATCGAAAAATTGCACACCCAGGGACAACGTATACATTCATATATATATATATGTATATATATATATATGAGTCACTGACCTGTAGTAATTTCAGTTAAAAAAAAAGTTTCTCTAAGTTTTTTTTGTCTTCTGTAAAGAAACTGTACGAGTACTTAATTAAGTCAATAGGTTTAAAATTCACCTTTATTTTACTCGACTTACACATTAAGTAACTGGAAAATATCGCAACCGCAGTTATAGAAATAAGCCCTTAAAAAATTAATTTTTTAGGTTTGGAAATGGAAACTTTGACGTCCTTACTCTCTATGTGATAAGCGTTGCGCGTGTGGTGTCAGACGTGAAACTCAGAACATTGCAATACAACTATTGAGCACGCAATNTTATGTGATAAGCGTTGCGCGTGTGGTGTCAGACGTGAAACTCAGAACATTGCAATACAACTATTGAGCACGCAATTGCCTTCCTCTCTTACGTAACCACCTACTTCGTTGTCTCTTTCTCTCTCTCTCTCTCTCTCTTGCTGCTTGCCCGGCTGGAAAAATAACTAGAGCAAGACATTTTCTGCGGCCAGAAAGAAGGCCCCGTTACCTCGGTTTTCTGCCTTTTCGTTCGACGCGTGTTGCCTTAACAAAAGTTAATTTGTTAGTTGAACGGAGAACACGCTGCCCGTNTTTCTGCCTTTTCGTTCGACGCGTGTTGCCTTAACAAAAGTTAATTTGTTAGTTGAACGGAGAACACGCTGCCCGTTGTATCTAATGCATGTATTAATAGCAAGACTAAATCCATTGGCATTTGCCATTTATGCGCGACATACACTAACAAAGAGGTAAAGAAATATAATACTTACGGCGTATCCTTCAGTAAGGATATAAGATCAGAGAAAGCGTTACAAAATTACTACTGTTTTTTTGCTAGCCTTAATTATAGTCAGCATGTTTATTTATTTTATTTGCAAATGCTAATTAAGGACTTGGTATAATGGAGTTGCGAATTGGCAGTGCGTGGTATTTGCATGCATTGGAGATGAAGAAACATCTTGACCAAACTTGCCCTCAATACATTTGGTCGGTATTGGTGCAGGCTGTACACCGTTAATCGGGAACTTTTTGAAATCAACATTCGAAAAATATTACTGTCCTTACCTGCGTTTATTTTAACAGGTATACTGACTGCGCGCAGTAAAGATGTTAACGACGGGGGGAAAGTAGTTCCTTGTCTTAGCGTTGAAGTAAATGCATGAGGTAAACATTTGTGAACATCGAAATTATAAATGTCGCTTTCTGATTTATTAACGCATGTAAGTGCAGGAGTTAGTAAATTTGTAAAATTTCTCTGACAATTTCACAGTTTTACTTGACCGGTCCATGGCAATTTTANTTAAAATATCACAAAGTTATATAAATATAGATTTATACCGGTAAACAAAAAGGGAAAACATTGCTGAAAAACTCTTATAATGTGGCTCACGAATGGTTCTTGTCTTCAATCCGATATATCTTACATTGTTATGACCGTATTCCAGGCATAAGTAAAACCACACGTCTTAAATTTATGCACGCAAGAGATACATTTAAAACACTCAATTTTCAAATATTTATTATCTCCCTTAATATTCAGTTTAGGTATAAAGTGACCGATAAATTTCCCATTAGATTTTGCATAAGTGATCACCTCCCGAAGTTTGTAAGTCTAATTCGGTCTTATGTATATATATTATCTACTTTCGTCTAACGTATCGAAAAATTGCACACCCAGGGACAACTTATACATTCATATATATATATGTATATATATATATATATGAGTCACTGACCTGTAGTAATTTCAGTTAAAAAAAAAAGTTTCTCTAAGTTTTTTTTGTCTTCTGTAAAGAAACTGTACTAGTACTTAATTAAGTCAATAGGTTTAAAATTCACCTTTATTTTACTCGACTTACACATTAAGTAACTGGAAAATATCGCAACCGCAGTTATAGAAATAAACCCTTAAAAAATTAATTTTTTAGGTTTGGAAATGGAAACTTTGACGTCCTTACTCTTTATGTGATAAGCGTTGCGCGTGTGGTGTCAGACGTGAAACTCAGAACATTGCAATACAACTATTGAGCACGCAATTGCCTTCCTCTCTTACGTAACCACCTACTTCGTTGTCTCTTTCTCTCTCTCTCTCTCTCTCTTGCTGCTTGCCCGGCTGGAAAAATAACTAGAGCAAGACATTTTCTGCGGCCAGAAAGAAGGCCCCGTTACCTCGGTTTTCTGCCTTTTCGTTCGACGCGTGTTGCCTTAACAAAAGTTAATTTGTTAGTTGAACGGAGAACACGCTGCCCGTCGTATCTAATGCATGTATTAATAGCAAGACTAAATCCATTGGCATTTGCCATTTATGCGCGACATACACTAACAAAGAGGTAAAGAAATATAATACTTACGGCGTATCCTTCAGTAAGGATATAAGATCAGAGAAAGCGTTACAAAATTACTACTGTTTTTTTGCTAGCCTTAATTATAGTCAGCATGTTTATTTATTTTATTTGCAAATGCTAATTAAGGACTTGGTATAATGGAGTTGCGAATTGGCAGTGCGTGGTATTTGCATGCATTGGAGATGAAGAAACATCTTGACCAAACTTGCCCTCAATACATTTGGTCGGTATTGGTGCAGGCTGTACACCGTTAATCGGGAACTTTTTGAAATCAACATTCGAAAAATATTACTGTCCTTACCTGCGTTTATTTTAACAGGTATACTGACTGCGCGCAGTAAAGATGTTAACGACGGAGGGAAAGTATTTCCTTGTCTTAGCGTTGAAGGAAATGCATGAGGTAAACATTTGTGAACATCGAAATTATAAATGTCGCTTTCTGATTTATTAACGCATGTAGGTGCAGGAGTTAGTAAATTTGTAAAATTTCTCTGACAATTTCACAGTTTTACTTGACCGGTCCATGGCAATTTTANGGTGCAGGAGTTAGTAAATTTGTAAAATTTCTCTGACAATTTCACAGTTTTACTTGACCGGTCCATGGCAATTTTAATTTTGTATATGGCGGAAGAATACACAACGTACATACAGGTAGCTCTTAAACTGGGCTTTCAAAAGTGCTCGATATTACCGTGAGCAGTCCTTATTAAAGATAAGACCTTCCGAATACGAGTCGGATATAATGTAACGTAGTCCAAAAAACTTGGTTGTTTGAGCCATTCCTTTATGTTTACTGTAATATTGTTATCCGATTGAAAACTGCTTCTCGTAAAAACTATTTCCTGTAATATCAGTAAAACCCTTAAGTGATTCCATGAAAGTAGTCAGTTCCATATCTTATACTCGTATTTTAATTGTGACAGAAATGTAAATTTCTTCAGCTTCGTGGCTTTAATACTATTTATTATTTATTATACATAATAGATAAACACAACATTTGCCTCAAATACCCGGATAGTGACAATATAGAATAATGGTTACACCTTAGCGAATAAAGTTAGTTTTCCTCTATTTTATATAATATATTCCCTTGTCCACAAAGATTTTCCTAGTTCACGTGACTACTTTGTAAACCAAATAGTGTTTCATACGCTTTTATTTAAAAATTTAAAGTGTAATGGATTGTTTATGAAAGCAATTATTTCGTTTTTTGACAAACGCAGATTATAGTTACTATAATACACATGAGGCGATTTTCATCAAGTAAAACATTTTGCTCAATATATTTCCGTAATCACACTTTAGAATCAAAATTGTACTCTGTTTTACTTTAATAATTTCCCTTTCTGATATTTTTGCTGTTTGAATGCACAATACGGAGTCTAGTAACTATGAAGTCAAATTTATTATTGAGGACCAAACAAAACAAATCTNGCTGTTTGAATGCACAATACGGAGTCTAGTAACTATGAAGTCAAATTTATTATTGAGGACCAAACAAAACAAATCTTTTGAGAGATAAGGAACGTGTTCTGGTTTAATCACTAAGCCGTAACTGTGCACATTATAGTGTTAAATTAAGGATTTTTTATGATGGTGGCATAATTCTTTTCAAGGTTTTCATTGTACAAAAAAATGAAAAAAAAAAAAAAAAAAACTGAAGAATTTTAAATTGGAAATGACAATGCGACAATTATTCTTTAAGCACTTCCCAGTTAATTATAACGTTGAAAATTCTGAAATAAAGCAGGAACGTTTTTATGTACTAAAGTTTATTGAGAGTGTTTAGTGAGTTAATGCTCTTGTATCGAAAGTGGGTGTTTCAGTTTCGATTTTTGACGGTAGACGAGTTTCCATTACATTTATTAAAATAAATTACTTAACGTCTGTACGTATCACGTAGTATCCATAATTATAATTTATTAGTGTTTTTTTTGCCGAAAACTACATAAGAATAAGTTTGATTCAACACTGAGAGAACAGTAAAAAAATATTTTTATATTTCTATGGCCAAAAATATATTAAGTTGCCCCAACAAAATATTTGGTTAGGTAAACAAAACTCGAAAAGCAACAAAATTAATTTTGATTTTTTTCTAGCAAAATACAACGCTTGGATTAACAAAATATCCGCGTTGGGCCGATAGGTGTGTTGGTAATACCTGGTAAGAAATAGATTTGTGCGGNAGTTACTTAACGTCTGTAAGTATCACGTAGTATCCATAATTTTAATTTATTAGTGTTTTTTTTGCCGAAAACTACATAAGAATAAGTTTGATTCAACACTGAGAGAACAGTAAAAAAATATTTTTATATTTCTATGGCCAAAAATATATTAAGTTGCCCCAACAAAATATTTGGTTAGGTAAACAAAACTCGAAAAGCAACAAAATTAATGTTGATTTTTTTCTAGCAAAATACAACGCTTGGATTAACAAAATATCCGCGTTGGGCCGATAGGTGTGTTGGTAATACCTGGTAAGAAATAGATTTGTGCGGAATATTATTGCACTGAGGACGCACGAATGCGGTGCACTGTCAGTTTCATGTAATTTTCTAGACTCGGCTAAGCTTTATTCGCCTCAGGCGGAGGAATATTCTGCAAGTATAACTTAAGCACGGCTTCAGAAAAGTTGGGAGTAACCGTGAATAGACTATATAAATAGTTCCTTCTCTTTTTTAAAGCGTCGAACAAATGTGCCGCTATGGTGTACCATTAGAGTAGAGAGTGCTAATGGTAGTAATTATGCAGCTACCTTATACTCGGCAAGAAGTTCAAGCTACAAAAAGGCGCAGATAATATAATTACTTATTTCCAAATTAATAAATGCCAAGGTATGTCGTAAGTACGTTAACGCTAGTATAAAACACTTGTACTACATGACATGTTTCGGAAACAACAAAACACGTCGTACATAAGATAATTCAAAGGTTTTATACAAAAAGGGTGAAGAAACAGCGGAAAGAAAGCTATAGCATTAAGAAGGTGTAAAAGTAATAAACACTCGAAACACACTCAAACAGTTTACTAGAAAGCGAAAATTGACTATATAAATTTGTCTGTGTCAAACATGACGTCCAGAACGAATACTAAACTACGGACTGTGAGGGAAACGGGACCTCCGCGACAGAACAGTGTGTACGCACGNCTCTAGTATAAAACACTTGTACTACATGACATGTTTCGGAAACAACAAAACACGTCGTACATCAGATAATTCAAAGGTTTTATACAAAAAGGGTGAAGAAACAGCGGAAAGAAAGATATAGCATTAAGAAGGTGTAAAAGTAATAAACACTCGAAACACACTCAAACAGTTTACTAGAAAGCGAAAATTGACTATATAAATTTGTCTGTGTCAAACATGACGTCCAGAACGAATACTAAACTACGGACTGTGAGGGAAACGGGACCTCCGCGACAGAACAGTGTGTACGCACGATTTTTTTTTCCTAACCTACTCGAAAACTAAGTGTTATATGTGTGCCCCGCCGAAGGGACGGGGGATTATTGCGTCTCAGGGCTAAGGCCCGTGTGCCTACAAGAACGCAGCATTGAAACGCGTGTGGTTTTGTCTCCTGTCCTGCCATCCCTCCGGGACCAGATTCTGGGGGATGGTGAGGCCTCCCCCATTTAAAGCAAAGGTATATGACCTTCCCGCCGACCCGGACCCGCCAAACCGGACCCGGCAAAACGGGAAGTGCGGCCCTAGCCTGAAGGTTTTCGGGTCCAATGGGGAGGCCGGAGCCCATTTTGACCAACGTAGTACTTTAAGGAGTCGGACACTTGATCAGTCTGGCACGTCCAGCATTCATACACTCCTCTGGTCACTGCTGGCTCAGCAGTTTTCATGTCAACACTGGTCGATGCGTGCGTGCCGGAGAAGCCCTCTGCTGTCAGTGTCAGCTGCTCTTTCCTCGTGGTAAAGATAAAATGCGTAATAAAGTGCGTTCTGTTAACTATGTTTGTGAGGTTGTGTGAATTTTTTTTTCTGTAAGAACTGATGGTTTTTCTCGTTCAGAAAATTGTCGGAGAACGCAACCTTGAGACTGAGGGGAAAAAATAGTTGATGATGTAGTATTGTAAATTTAATACAATACCTTACTAAATATTTTATTTTTGTTTACGCATATTAGATTTATNCCTACACTCCTCTGGTCACTGCTGACTCAGCAGTTTTCATGTCAACACTGGTTGATGCGTGCGTGCCGGAGAAGCCCTCTGCTGTCAGTGTCAGCTGCTCTTTCCTCGTGGTAAAGATAAAATGCGTAATAAAGTGCGTTCTGTTAACTATGTTTGTGAGGTGGTGTGAATTTTTTTTTCTGTAAGAACTGATGGTTTTTCTCGTTCAGAAAATTGTTGTCGGAGAACGCAACCTTGAGACTGAGGGGAAAAAATAGTTGATGATGTAGTATTGTAAATTTAATACAATACNATTGTCGGAGAACGCAACCTTGAGACTGAGGGGAAAAAATAGTTGATGATGTAGTATTGTAAATTTAATACAATACCTTACTAAATATTTTATTTTTGTTTACGCATATTAGATTTATATAATCAAAATATATCTTTCTTTTTATTTTTGATTTTTGTGAGCTTTTATATCGCCCTTACTTTTGTTAGTTCTTTAAATCTCTCTATTTGTTTGAAAAAAATTTTTTTCATTGAAATTTTAGTATTTTGACATTTCTGTAATCCGATAGAGCCTGGTCCCATATACATATAAATATGTATGTGTATATATATACATATATATACATATATATGTATATAGAACTCTCTGTAGTCCGACACATATTGGACCAGGCCCTGTCGGATTACAGAAATGTCGGAGTTTTATATATATATATATAATTTAACAAAAATATCACATGCAGCAATGTACATTTTTCGAATAAAATATTTTATACTGGTTTTTGAATAATAACGTAAAGAAGCCACAAAATCTGTACATACGCAAACTATAATTATTTTAAAATTTATAATATACTACCTAGTACTCTACAATAATACAATTAAAACATAACTGCCTTCTTTATTTTAACCAAATTGAACCCCTTAATTCATGTTATAAATGTTTGCTTAATTTTTTTTATTATATTTACATTTCCGTATTATAGAGTTGTGAGTAATAATAATATGTTATTTTAAGACAAATATTTTGNTTTTTTATTATATTTATATTTCCGTATTATAGAGTTGTGAGTAATAATAATATGTTATTTTAAGACAAATATTTTGGCATGTTTACTAATTTTTTTTATATAAAAGTTCTGAATATGATACTTTCAAGCATTAAAATGGCTTGTCTATAAATCTAACCTTGTCGAAAAATTGCAAATAAATCAAATTCTGTTCTTTACTTCATGTTTCGGAAATTTTCACACTGCGGGGCCTTTCCATGGCTTTTAAAGGTGTAGTATGACTTCCATCTTGGAGGTTTTTACAAATGTAAGTAAGGAAGTTCCATTAACAACACAAATTAAAAATCAAAGATTGACATGGTATAAAAGTATACTTAATAGAAATTTTAAAGTTTTTTTCGGTTTCAGTTATATTCATATTTTTTCCATGAGGGACAAAGTTGTTAAATAATGACGAAACATTTTATTACAGTTACATGTGTGAAACGAGTAACGGGATAAAAATAATTTCGATTTCTAAATAACTGCTTATTTTTTATTCACGTTTACTTCTAACTTTTCTGTAGCCCTACTCATATTATAATTTAAGGTTATTCCTCCGCCTCATGCAAAAAAAGCTTAACCAAGTCCATCAAAATACACCAAAGAGACACCGTGCGCACTCAGTTTAATAACATTTTGCATAAGAACTATTTATTACTATTTATTACTATTTATTACTAGGTATTACCAAAGTGCCCATTACCCCCTGGTTTTATTCAAACTAATTACAAATGAGTGTACAACATAAGTGTACAGCCCTTATAAATTAATGTATTTAAGAAAAAATTAAACCAGTGATATACGGTGTGAATTTTTATAAGTTTGATTCCAATAGCGCGAATAAACCGCGAATATACTATAGATAATGTTCTCTGCAACTTGATAAGCTTTATTTTTATATATTGAATTTGGAAAGTAAGTTTCTGAGGAATACATGTAAATCCCATAATTCAGATATACTTCCCCTTTAAGTGTGTATCACCAATATAAGTAGTAACAAAAAAATGGTGACAAGTGCCTTATGACCGTTTTGAATGAAAGCCACCAAACATTAAAATGTGTAAATAAATTGGACTTAATTAACCTTAGATAAATTACGTCAACACACTTTGTGGACAAGCAGATTTATTTTGAATAAAAATAGAATGAAATGGTTGGTACGTTGGTGAAGTCCAGTGGTGGTTAGTGAATCGTTGCAAGCAAGTTGAAGGTGTTACTTGGCCCTTGCACGCAGTTGTACAATATCAGTGCGTGTAGCATTGGCATAGAGACCCTACAATCCTGCGTTATAAGGTAGCGCCAAGCTAGACTGCACAGTCATCTACACACGCGAGCAGAGGCCTCTTGTTCACAGGCTGCCGCCTCGGGCAGAGCTCGTTCTCCTGTTCAAGCCGGCCACACGGAACGAAGCTGCCAGAGTTCTAAGTGTTTACTATTGGTTCTGGGTCCTGCAGAGCGTGTCGGATGAACGGAGGTCCAATGATACACATCAAACCAACACACACTTGTATTCTATGTACCTTGGCACTGAATTACAACGTGAAATGATACGGTGAGTGAAGAGATTTGAGGGACTCTTAACATCGAGGTCTTTAGAGCCGATGAGGGTGAAGTGAGTGTGAGTTTGGGGCAGCGCCGGAATGAAAGGGTGGAGTAAACGGGAGATACCCGAGAAAACCCGCAGCATCGTTCGGCACGATTCCCACGTGCGAAAATCTGGGAGCGACCCCGCCGGGAATCAGACCCGGTTCGCCTAGGTGGGAAGAAAGTAGTCTAACCACTACACCACCGGGNTGGGAGCGACCCCGCCGGGAATCAGACCCGGTTCGCCTAGGTGGGAAGAAAGTAGTCTAACCACTACACCACCGGGGCCCCAAATGATGGGGGGCGCCTACCAATGACGTCCGTGGAGCCTGAGGAACCTCAACGTGGTACAGCAACCACTTGCGAGCAAGCCGCGGCATGACGTCAGCTCGAGAAATGCGTTTGAAGAGGTTGGCGTGCAATATTGGAAACAGCCTCGTACAGTAAACGGTGTAGTCACCAGCTTACCTTCCCCTCTTCGGCGGCGGCCACGAAACCAGCGTATTCGTTCGCACGTTTAGCAAACGTAACTTCCCGTCAATGAGGTCAAGTGCTCGAAAGCAGCTGGCCGACCTCGGGAGTTGCGTTTCCCAATGTAGTTTTCTTCCCACATTACGGTTTNGTCAAGTGCTCGAAAGCAGCTGGCCGACCTCGGGAGTTGCGTTTCCCAATGTAGTTTTCTTCCCACATTACGGTTTTTAGGTTCGAATGTACTGTGCACATCTCAGAAAAATGTAATTTATTATTGGTTGCCGTGTGTGTATAAAGCTACTTTCCTATTTCTTTACGCCAATGGGAGTTCTGACATTAAGTGGACTCCCCAGTGGTCAAATGGGGGTCATTGCAAGCAATTGCGTCTAAATTTAATTTTCTAAAAATACTGTGGACTATNCCTCCCCAGTGGTCAAATGGGGGTCATTGCAAGCAATTGCGTCTAAATTTAATTTTCTAAAAATACTGTGGACTATTTTTATGTAAATCTTTTTTCAGGAACGAAATGAAGGTCAGTATTTTGTTGCTCATACATAAATTTGGTTATTGAAACGCAAATGTGGTTGTTGAAAAGTGTCAAAATCAGTAAAAATCGTTGTAAGTCCCCTTCTGTTTACAATATTTGTTCTTCTGTAAATCGGTGTTTTAAATTATACCGACAATGCTTTATCTTTTCAGAACAAATTGCTGTTTTAAAACCCTGAACTCACCGCTTAAAATTCTGAGGAAAGAGAACTCACACTAAGCTTGTTTATGCTGCTTCCTGGCGGCTGGGCGTGATCTTGTGACTTAAATATTTACTAGCAAGGCTTCTTAATACTGGACCTTTATGATTGTTCTAGAATGTGCCAAGCTGAGTCAGTGTTTAAGATAATACGTTGGCTCAAACATATTTACTCGGTTTTCCAGTGTATGTACCTATTTCATGTGAATGTTTGTGACGGACGCTNATACGTTGGCTCAAACATATTTACTCGGTTTTCCAGTGTATGTACCTATTTCATGTGAATGTTTGTGACGGACGCTTCTTAAACCATGCCCTGGCACGTTTACGGCTATTTTAGCATATTTAAACTGATATTTTGAAGCAATGTCCCTTTCCGAAAATTGTGCAGCTGGTTGTTGTATTTTTGGAAACTGAGTGCGCTCATGGCTTGGCCTGCTCGCTCTCCAGACTTAAATCTGACATATCAATGCGCGGAATGCTCTAGAAAGATAAGCTGCTTAACATACAAATAAACCCAACACTCTTCAGGGCTTATGAGCTGGTCTACAGGAAGAATGGGCTTTAATACAGCAAACTGCAATGAGCATGCCACGTCGTTGTCAGGACTGTATTGTTGCCAGAGATGATCACGCCCTTTATAATGAGCAGACGTAACTGGTTTTCTGGATGTGTGCGAAAGTGACTAACTTTTGTAAAGCAGAACATGTGTTGGTTTTTCCTGTTAGTTAATCGAAAAACTATGTTACAGTCTATGCTTTGTCATGCTTTATAATTTACCATCGCCCGAAACTATCTTGTGGAAAAATGGTCACGGGAGGGACGGATGGCGGTTTTTTGCTTTAATTTTGGACTTTTGCGAATTTTGCGAATTTAGAAAATTAGTTATATGTCATAACGCCTCACATGTGAGAGATTTAAATTAGTTTCTATAGTTTTCATTTCTGTACGCATCAGCGTATGAGTTTGCGTAACAGTAATATTATGTATGTTTTAAAAAATCGACAGTCACTTGATTTACGGATGGGTACTAGCCGCAAGGCCCACCATGGCCATGATAAAATTTACCTGAGGTGGAAGGATTCAGCAGAGCGCATGCAACTTAATTTTTACCACTGATCAGGCGAGTTCCTCTAGGACAATAGAAAACTGAAAGTTATGTACATATTTTAAGCTATGCCTTTAAGATTCGTAAATGGTGGGGTCATTATAAACGGGACCCGCAGCTTGTAAAATCAGGAGTGGGGAAAGAAAATGTGAACTGCAGGC